>JAUZST010069220.1:0-22058 GCA_034779995.1 Parotocinclus haroldoi | reverse complement strand
TGCCGAAATACTTCCTGGATCACATCGATGAAAGACAGAAATGTGTGGAGATCCATGATCCATCAAGTGACCGAGAGATCCCAATCCAAATACAATTATGTTAAAAAAAAACACGTTTGTGCCCATAAAATTTCTGCTACTTATTTGGAACAAGCTGTCATAAGTATATGTGCCTGTTCTATTGGAAGTAGTACTCCTTAGTCTCTCCATTACCTGTATATTCTATTTCACCTATAACTATATAAACTGCTTCATTTGTCGAGTCTTTGTTGCATCTGGCTGATCTTCCATGTTGTTTGTAATGTTGGCTATCAAGGCACCTTTGGTTTGAAAATACTCGTGAAAATACGTGAAAGTGCTCTTTATATTGATGTTCCAAAAAGGCTATGTGATTATGGTAATGTTTCTGTCATTTCAGTCAGAACACAATGTGGTGGATAAGCAGCACATATCTGTACGTTAACAGGGACCCCAGTCTATCACAGATGGGCCAGTCCAGCACACTTTTCATTCACACTTCTGTGTCTGAGCTCAGTTTGAAGAGATAATAAAACAAATAATAGAATAAAACCCGAAACTCTGGAGCTGAAAGGACAGAACTCTTAGGGAATCCAGCTGTCTTCAAATCATGCATGTCACATAGATCTAACACACAGATCTGATTTCAATCCATCAGAGCTCAGCGCTATAAAATCCATCCAAACACACTGTGGACTTTCCATCTTTACTCCCTGGATATACTGACTATCGGGTTTGCTCTCACCGCTCGGCACTTTAAGGACTAAAGCGAATAGGCCTCACTCAGAAGAAAATGGGTATATTTTCCTTTACACTGTGTTCCTCTCCAGCTCAGTGTGTTTGCTGAATGTTTTCTGTCTGCTTCCTCACTAGGTTGCCATGTCCACCTGTAGCAGAGCAGACCCTATGTTTTCATTACTGCTTGCCATTCAGGAGATCCGGCAAGGCAGACTGGGGAATTTGACTCGGCAGCGACAATCAATCACAGAGCTCTGTGGCATTGTTACACATGCGCACGCAAACACATTTCCACAGTATTAACCAACTCATAGGAAAACACAGCTGTGTTATCTCTCACGGGGAGAACAGCTCTCATATGGCCAAGACACACAGCACAAGCTTACCCTGCAACATTTGTAGTGGGAATTCACATGGCACATCCGTCTCTGGCATGTTTTGGCAGACTAATTGGATTGCATCATGTGCTGTGTCATAACAATGAAACGTCTGCAGACAGAAACAGCAATCCAGCTTGATGCTTTCAGCTATGGATGGAGAATCCAAAGTCAGTCGGTACCTGTTAAGTGTTTAGTAATTAATCCCAGGAGAAAACGCAGCTATGCCAGTCCCTTAAAAACACAGAGTGGACTGGTTCCTCAGCAGCTCGCTTTGGCTTGGTGGGCAATAATTGCCTTGATGGACATTGTCCCTGTCTGATAAAGGACATCAAATCTCAGCCTGTGTCACTGGAAGACCCACTTCATTTCCCCACTGATTTCATGTCGTACTGGGGCATAAGCACAAAATTTCGAGGGGAAAAGCGGTACACCTCTGCTTGGCTATCAGTTATAGCCATATCAAAATAAAAAAGCCTGCTGAAGAGCTAAGTGATTGAACACTAAAGCGGGGGTTCCTCAGCTATGGATGAAAAATGAACTGCACTAAAGTATCAGCTGTCATTGCCTTGCTTGCATCGTAGCTGGCTTTCTTTTAAAATTCGCATTTGCGAATGTCCATTGTGACACCAGGACACCAGGAAAAAACACAGAAAGTGGCTGTAACTGAAAATGCTGAACCTCCGGAGGTTTTAGAAAGGTGACGGGGTGTTACGGGACGCATTGCCTGTAGCGAATATGCATGGCCTGCTGTGTAGATCTGTGCAACCCAGGAGAAAATTGAGCTTTTCACTCTGGCCATTTTAGTGGGGCACAGCAACATTTTAGTATGGCACACATGTCAGTTTGAGTACGTGAGAGGAAAGCGAAGACTGCTGGGATCCGGTCGTATCCTAACTGTTTAAATAGAAATGTAAATCTGCTGTCATCTACTCATAGCTACTTTTGCAGTTCCCCCTTTTGTAGATAAGGATAAATGAAATAAAGTGACAGATCATGAGTACAATGGGACTTGTACAAGTTCACAAAGGATGCATTTATGTGGCTATGTACATTTATTCTGCCTGGGATTTATCTGGCTCAAATATGCCTCGTTCATTTGCTTTGCTGCACCCCTGCTTTGCTGTTATAGCTCTGCGCCACCACTAGGAGATGCATCATCCACTTTGGAAACCACTGCTCTGGGACACTGGAAATAGAGTTTTAAAATTAAGTTTTAAGTAAAAGGTTTAATAACAATAAAATAAACCACTGAAACCATAAAACCATGAAGACTGGCACACGTCTTGGTTAGAAGGGTTCTGTATGTGTGCATGGATAAGGCCTTAATGCCCAATAATCAAATTATAAATCAATAACCAAAGGTTTTTTTAGGTCAAGCAGCAACAGTGAGATTTCATAGAAATCCAAGTCATTAGATTCAGTCACAATGGGCAACTGCCAGGACGACAACCATCCAAAAAGTGTTTTATTTCACTTCTAACCATCGCTACTTTAATTGAGTGTTGGATCTTCTGTCATGTCTTGCCCGAAATCCCAGGTGTCACACCGAGGATGCATTTGGAGAGAGATGGATACATGTCATGGGGCCACTGCTGTCAGGTTTGCTTGATAGATGTAGGTGTTTTTTTGTGTGAAAAAAGCACCAGTTCACATTTTCCACTAAACAAATATTGAATGTAGTGAATATTTACAATATTTCAGCTTTGTGAACAGGAAGTAGTAATATTCAGTGACAAGCAAATGTGGCCCAGGTCTCAGGAGTGCATGTTCTTAGTTCTGGATTCTTTACTGACCAGATATGTGTTGTTTGTTTTTTATATATATTTTACAAAATATTTTACGTTTTCGGCCTTTTTTCCCCTAGGAGTACATTGTTGAAGTTAGACGGTCTTCATGGGATGTTGGTCATTTTTGCAAGCATGAAGAAATTTTAACCTAAAGAACATTTCTCCTGTAGAAATGGTAAAGAAAATACATAGAAGGCTTGCAAATTTCTCTGGACAAAAGGCATCCGCTAAATGCCGTAAATGTACACTATGTGTAAACAATTTACAGCTTGAAATTACAGTACAATTTCAGTTTTATTTTCAAATGTTTCCAAAGGTAAGCTTGGTTGTTTTGGTTTCATCCGTCCCTAATTTCACAAAAAAAAAACATCAGACGGGTTTGAATAAAATGGTGCTCCTTTTGGTGCTGCAAAACTGTCGTTTTGATCCAAACCCCAATTACAGTTTAGACATCATAGGACAGAAGACATTACCCTGTTTGATTAGAAAATTACACAGTCAAAAGCAGTCAGTGCTGCATCATAGAGTGCGTTTGAACATACAGAGCTGAAAAAAAAAATGAGGAAACCACTGCAAACAGTTTTAACGATTTATTTTCTAAATTACTGGCAAATACGGACAAATTCCACATCAAATATTTACTTATAAGAATGGCAAGCACATTTATTCACTGACAATGACAACTGGTCAAAATACAAATATAGGCAGCGCTTTCAGATTTTGATTAATGATACAAATGATAGTACAAACGAGACAATTTTATATTCACTTTTTAAGAAAACATTGCTTATGTTTTCATTTACTAGAGTCAAGAAAACAATGTTTCAATCGCAGATTTTGCGTGCCTTGCACTTACAATAAATAAAATGAGGTTCATCACCTAATCTGTAATTCTGTTAAGGAGAATGGTGTATTCTGTGACGGAAATCATCAGAAAGTGGAATGGAATGGCTGCCAAACATGCAGATATGTTGATCTGAAGTAAATTTGTAGTGGTCACACTGCGGTGGACTTTCTGGTCAACAATCCACTACTTTAACCTGAACATTACATTACATTAATAACGCAGATGATCCTTGAGTTCCTTTCAACTTGTGTGGAATTATACTAGAATGATCTGGATGATACTTTTACTATCTCCTTAAAAGTGAAATGTAGCTCTGGCAGATCAGTGGACAAAGTCAACTGCTGGAAACCGTTGCGCATGAGGTCCTGGGTTAAAATCCCAGGGGTGGGTGGACCATGCAGATTGGGTGGTATATTTGCAGGACCCTGAGAGGGACTGCTGCCCTGTCCACGGTGAACGGTGTCTCCTCCCTGTCACTATCTGACGGATATAGCCTAATTCAAAATGTAGGGACCGATGTATAATGATAAAACCATAAAGCTCTCAGTATGCATAGCACTCTGAAGTCTTAGACTTATAATATAGAAGTGTGCTTGTGTATGTGTAATGCCCAACCTCCAGGGGAAGTGTTCAAAGGCTAAGAATAATTTAAATGCAAAGTCAAGGACACATCACAAGATAAAGGTCTGCCTCACAGCTAAGATTTTTTAGGTCAAGCAGTTGCGGTGAGGTTTTATAGAAATTCATGCTATTACATTCAGACAAGAGGCGTCCTCCAGGAAGGGGACCTTTCAAAGTACTGTTCCCTTCACAAGAACAAGTCAATCCAATCAAACAAAATACTTGAGTATTGGATCTCCTGTCCTGTGTTGGTGGGAGTCATGGACTAATCTTACAGAGCCACGGCTGGTGCTTGAGGGATGTAGGCGTGTTTTTGTTAATGAATGCCATTAAATGTAGACAGGCAATACATGACAGGGTCAAACGGAGATTTAGGGAACATTTTCAAATCTCAGCCAGATAAGATCCACCTTTTCGTTCAACACTAATGCTGAACTTTCTGAACGTTCTTGTTAGACAAAAAGAATTCATTTCCTTTATTTGCTGAGTAAAACACAAAGCGTTCCATAAGGTGTAAACGGAAACGAATCCTGAAATTATAAATGGCTACATTTTGGCCCAAATCCGACAACAGGGTTTTTTTTTTTTGTATTTGGCTCTATTTCCTAATGTCTCAAAAATCCTAAATGCTTAGATACACTTAGATTCGGTTTCATGCTTGTGTCTTTTCAGTTTAAAGCTTTTTGCTGAGACCCGGGAATGTTTCTCATCCGTCTGAACTTATCCTGATTATTTCTACCAGCTTTTGCTCAATCTATGCCATTATGTCATGCATCATTGAAATAAAGCAACGTTTGAATTTGAATGCCATTTCCTCATGGCACAACTGTGCATAAAAGGTAAGCCTGTTAAACATTAAAACCAATTATGTGATTTAACTCTAAAACTCTGAGCGTTATTCTGGGCGGCACGGGGGCTCGGTGGGGCGGCGTCGCTGCCTCACAGCAGGAAGGTCCCGGGTTCAATCCCAGGGTGGGACGGCCTGGGTCCTTCCTGTCTTCATGTCCTCCTCGTGTCTGCGTGGGTTTACTCCCACAGTCCAAAGTCATGCGTGTTAGGTTAATTGGTGTCTCTAATGTGGCCCTTAGTGTGTGTGACTGTGTGCACGACTGTGTGTGTGCGCCCTACGATGGATTTGCATCCCACCTAGGGTTGTTCCTGCCCTTGCACCCAGAGTTGTCGGGTGGGCACCGGCTGGCCCACGACCCCGTGTGGGTTAAGCGGAAGATAATGAATGAATGAATGATTGTGAGCGTCATTTTGTCACGGATGAGAAATTAAAGCAAATGAACACTAAATCATTTTTAAACTGCATTCATTTTCTTTATGCGAACAAACCTGGTGCCTTTGCTTTACTGGTCTAATATGGAAGAGTATATATGGTTATACGTGGCTAGCAAAAATATAGAACTATGAGCTATCATTACTGTGCCAGCAGCATGGCTGACTTTCTTTCAAAACAATTTGGACATGCATTAATCTCAGTCCCTAAAAAAACTGTAGTGACGCTCATAATTCTGAAACAACTAGGCCTATTTAAGTTTATAAACATATAGACATATCATGCTCAATGGTTTTATAAATCATTTACCATTAAATATAAGCCATGTACGTATGTTCACATTTTGTCTGAATCACAGAAAGTGTATGCGAACAAACCCTTGCAACACCTGCTGACAGAAAATAGGATCGCAGTCTTGAAAGGCTTAACATAACATGGCCAAACAGCAAGTTTTTGCAAACAGGAGTGAAATAGCTTGAAACTAGGTTACATCGGTGTGAGTTCCATAGTGTAGGGATGCCAGGTGACAAAATGCTTTTAGGTAAAGTCATGAAAGGAGGGTCCTGAAATGTGACGGCGTGCAAAAGCATCTTTTTGGGACACCATGACCACTTGACCAAAGCATTTATAGGGACAAGTAGGTCACGTCTAGTGTAAGTAATAAGTAACAGCTTCTAAGTAAGGCACCGCAGTGATCTAATAGCCCAGTAACAAATCACACATGGAATTCTCATTGGCACTGCATTACTACAAAGATACCACTTTGTTTTGATGTTGGCTGTTTCTCCTAGCATGAGCAACCGTTTCCTCAGTGCAAAGTGTTTGTTGGCACCTGAGCAACCGTGTTCTGGATGCTGGGTTCCCCGAATTTGTTGGGTTGCTGATTGCTAATTGCTAACAAAAGCCTTAAATGTGTCTGCTGAACGTGTTTAACCAAGAGTATACTCCCTATTTCCATAGCTGTCCCTTTAGAGCCAAAGTGTTTTAAAATGTAGTTGTACAGGACTGAGAGTGCATTTGCAAATATATTCTAAGTGATGCTATTAGGAGCCCGGCAAACAAATTCCAGCTAATTGAAACTAATTGATTCGAGAAATGTTTTCCGCCTCGCAAGGCAGTTTTAGATTGCTCTTCTATTCATGCAGTCACAGGTCCATGAATAGCGTAATTACACCTGTCATTTTACAGCCAATGAATGCAGATTGTCTTGGTCTTGAACACTAGCGTATTGTAGATATATACTATAACTATACATTAATACACGGGTACAAGTGCATGAGCAACTTTTGTTTACTGTTGTTGCATGTGGGTCCCAGCTGATAACAAATGCATAACTTGAAATGAATGAGAGCGGAATGAGTCTTGTTTATTGACGGTCACGTCAGAAAAGTAGCTAGCACTTTTACTATGGCTGGATTTATTCCAATACTTATTGGGAGCTGTTTGTCAAACTCTGAATCATACTGCTAGCTCGATCTCACTCGGTTTCCCAACAGTTTGAAGTCCCAAAACAAGCTTATTTGATCTTTGATGCAGCCCAGATTTGCACTGATATCCCGTGATACCTGTGATCCTTCCGTTTTCTGTTACGTTTGACACTTCCACCATTTATTAAATGGATTCTAATCGTTTTCCACTATAGTGCCAGCGAACTATGACACACAGTAGTGATAAAGGTGAACCATGGTTATTAGTGAGCCACAAATCTAGGGTTAAATGTCGTATGGAACGTTATACACGCATGCGCCATAAAACATCCGATCAATCGTCGTTCAACCTTGTCGGGCGTTTCTAGACTACTTGTTGTTTTGGGGCACACACAGAATTTACAGGGGCACAGCTGTACCACCTGCATACCAATCAGTCAGAGAGGGTTATGGCTGTCCCCTAGACAGGGTAGAGACAGTACGGTACTTTCTATACTTTTTGTGAAGCTTCATAATTGTAAAAAGGATTGACGTGTGCATAAAGGCTTAGGCTTCGTGATTTCCAGAAGTTTTCCACACAGCTTTGTAATGAAAGTGCCTTTATGTTTGCATTACAGTAGCCTACAAAGGCTATTTGACTATGATCATCTTAAACGGGCATTATTGGACATTAAACAGCGCATACCCGTGTTCTTATTTCAATACCCCCCATTTCCTAATTCCTCCACAAAGAAACAGTTTCAGGCATCGCAGCGTGTCTATCTGGGTTTGTTTGCCTCGTTTCATCCCACCTCTCATGGACTTACTGTCTCCCTTCCTCCCTATCTCCCTCCTCCATCTGTTCTTGGCTCCATCATTCTACCTGTACAAGGCTGCAGATCTCTCGCTCTGTCTCCATGTGTCTCCTCTTCATTCCCACTGCATCATTTCTGCTTCTCGTTCACTCATCCCACTGTATCCACTGTGCTTAGGAATAATCCCGTCTGATTGTGCTCTGCAACATTCACATCTTTTTCCATCTTGCCTGTTCACAAAGCTTTTCATATCCTCTAGCGTAGAGTTTAGTTAGCATATCCGTTAGCATACCCCAAAGCCCTTTGTCGGAGATAACGTATTATATCAGGACATATTTATTCTTGATGTTTTTGTTTGTGTTTTTTGAGCGTTACTTACAAGCTATGTAGGAATTCTTTAAGGACAGGACAGCTGCAATATAATAATGGGCACTTTCTCACCAGAGGAACGTTTTTCATCATTCACTGTGCCCCCTTTATCATAGGGCCTGCTGCAGGAATTGGGAGCAACTACATTTCTTGGCATTTTTTTAGCTCCTATTTCAAGGTAGAGTCTTTTCTCAGTGCTTAGGAACCCCGAGGGATGTAAGTATGAGGCGATCCAGAGGTGGTCCAGATGCAGAAGTGCAGACATAGTGACGTATAGCCTGGTCCAGATGCAAGTGGCTTGTTGCGGCAATCGCCACGTTTAAATGTACAAGTACACAGTAGCTATATAAACAACAGATCATGTAAAATTCAAAATTAACACTGGCAGTAAAGTCCAGGCTTTACCTAGCCTACATGCGATGGCGAAGGGACATGATTTTGATTCACTTTAACGTCACTATAACATCACACAGCATTTCTACTAGAGATGTGAATGCAAACCTAAAAAAGAGGCGGTCCAGGAGGGTTACTTCCTCCATAGAACTGTTTGGTGGAAAAAAGGTCCCATCTTATCAATCCAGAGCAGGCGCTTTTTTTTCTTGTGAAAGCCGAGTTTAAAAAACTCCCTACGATAGAGTGGCACCCCATCTCGCTCCGGCACCCCTTGCGCCCATAGTTGCCAGGTGGGCACGGCTGGCCCGCGACCCCGTGTGGCTTAAGCAGAAGATGAAGGTCTCTCATTTGTAACAAGCCGGCTATTCATATTTCCACCTTAATAGAGTCACCCTGGCAAATTGTATCAGCTTTTATTGTATAGCTGAAATGTCTATTCCAAAACAGCAGCTCTTGCATAAAGTGTTAGTTCCATTCCATTCAACATTGAACTGGACTGCTGAGCATTGTGGGATGTACTAATGTACCCTTGGCTGGCTGTGACCGTCAGTATCAAACTGTCTTCAGGAGCAAGTCATTAAAAGAATTGTTTGTTGAGACAAGCTTTATGGATGAAGTGTCCTTGCCTGAGCAGATTTACAAAAGCCCAAGATCAACATGCACATGTAAATGTTAATTGTTGGCTGGAGTGGTGTAAAGCACACTGCCATTTGACTCCAAACCAGTAAAATCTGGATGGATTAATCACACTTTTCCATCGGACAGTCTGCTGGACAAATCTGGGTTCAGTGAATGGCAGGAGACCACACGAGTTGTGATGTTCTTTATTTTCATTTCCATACCAGCTTAATCCAATTCAGAGTTGCAGGAAGGGGGGGGGGGGGGCATGGGGTCCCTGAAGCATATGGTGCAAGGCAGGAAACAACCATAGGCAGGTTGCTAATCCATCACATATACACACTCACTGGGACACTCTATGGATACCAACTGACCAAACACCTGTCTTTGGTATGTGAGAAGAAACTGGAATATCTGGGGGAAATCAGATGTTTGCCTGTGTGTCACATTTCGTGAAGATTGTGTCAAGCGTGGCAAGACTGTCAACAGGTTGTGGGAGGCAAATTCTTATCTTAAAAATGACTTCCATATGTACAAAGAAAACACCATAAACAAACAGTTCTTATGTTAGTATTGGTCTACATTTTGGTGCAGCAGATGATTGGCCTGCACCTTAAACCTGTTTAACTCTACGCTACGAGATGAATTGGAGTGCTGACCATAATCACTAAGGCTCTAGTGGCTGTCTGAGGTCGCGTACCTGCCGTCATGTCCCAAAATTTACAACCCCCAAACGTTAGGACAGTATGGAAAATGAAAATAAAAAACAAAAGCAGTGATTCTTACATTTCCTTTCACATTTTACAGCCATTCCACACAGAATGTTTTATCTGGACATCTTTATTTCATTTATTAATATACTGGATTTATATTTCAGCGTTTCAGGAATTGTAAAGCGTTTACTACATTATAAAGTAGCCATTCTTTATCCTAAGAATATATACATGGAACACGTAAAAAAAAGTTTTTTCATCTTCTCTTCCTTTTTTCAATTTTTCCTGCACACGCCTGTTAAAATTTTTACTGTTCAAAATTCTCCACACATTTTGTATTGGGGACAGATCAGGACTGCAGGCAGGCCAGTCCAGTACCCGTACTTTACCCCCTTTACTTTTTCTAAAGTCAGGAATTTGTAATGTGCGCAGCATTTGGTTTTGTATTGTCTTGTGAAAAAATGCATGGGCGTCGCTGGAAAAGATGATGTCTTGTAGGCTGCATATTTAAGGCTGCATATTCCTGTAGGATGTCAGTGCCCCTTTCCTATGACACTGATTGCTCATGGACTTTTCATCTTTGCTCCAAAGCACGCAGTGTCTATTTTATCCAAAGAAAATGCATCTGGCCACACCTACATGTTTAAACCTTTGTGATGGTCCTAGATCAGTTGATGCCGCTCTTGGACATGGTTAATATGAATCATCTTTTGGCACAGTTTTAAGTGGCATTTGTGAATGTACCTGTATTGTAGTGTTGATGTAAGTAATGTGATCACTTACCCATGTGGTTATACCAGCTGTTCTTGAATGATGCAGGACTGATGCAGTGCATCGGGGCGATCCTGGAGTTCTTTCCATCGTTTTGCCCCTCAGAGACTCCGAATTTCGAGTATATGCTTTTGTAGCAAATCATTAATACAATCACTTTCTGCTATCACCTGTTTGAACTCACATAATTGTTTTGTTTCCCTTAACTCACCACTGTGATGTAGCCCTGAAATGCAAGAGTAGATAAAATAAAGTTGACTAGATGAAAGTCAATAATGCACACGTTTTTTTCCATACTGTCCCAACTTTTTCTTATTTGGAGTCGTGGTAAAAAAGAAAAAAGAATTACAGGAGAGGGGACCATATTTACAGCCATGTTCACAGGTATTATGTGTTCACCCTATGCATGCCAGATATTGTCCTGCTCACAAAAAATAAGGGGATATTTCTAGGTGAATTAAAAACTTTTTTTTTTTTATAAAACAAGATCATCAGAAGAGCAAACGATAAGTCGAAGAAAGTTGTTCTATAATGCAAATAAGATCCAAAAACAACTTTTGTTTAATTGGGGAAATGCACAATGTAAAAGGCTGAAAGTGCTGGAGTATCTGAACGTTCCATGATCTAATTTCCCTGCTTTTGCAATGCCTCTGTAACGCCACATGCCTGAATGGGAAGCCTGGAGAATCATAGGACACGTCGAAGCTGGTCAAACGCAGACAGCAGTGGTAACAGCACAGCAATGCAACAGAGTTACGAGGACAGTTTCTTTCTGCCACTGAATGACAAATATGCAGTGTGTTTTGCCAGTCTTGGGTGACCATACACCCTAATGAGCAGTCAATGTGTGGCACTCTTGTCATTTTTTGATGACCTTGTATAAAAAAAATCAAATCAAATGCTCCTTGTTTTATTTGCTTCATATTCATTTTTAAATATCCCACATTTTTGAGCAGTGTATTAACTAAAAGCTTTATTTTGCGGAATAGCACACACCTTTTGGTTGAGCTCATGTATTTGATTAAGCGATGTCAGATTATGTAAATATTTAACTGTGTTAATCAAGCTATTTTGATCTGGTTACTTGCACTGAATCGCAGTTCTCATTTGCTCCCATTTGCTCTCAGAGGAATAGTGTCTCCTTTAACATAACACACGCCATACAAGAGCTCGATATAAACTTCAATAATATGATGCACTTGCTTACTATTTAAAACTCCGGTAACTATTTACAGTAATTATTTGCACAACAATTTATCTTAGTTGCTGCAGCATCACTTTTCATGGAGACATCTGTGGCACAGAGGCACCGCTTTCACCAGAACACAACCTTCTTAATGCTAATTAAGTAGGTACACTATAAGGAACAACCTGTGAATTCTGTTATCGTGTGTGCCATGCGATGGAACGTGTATGTGTGTGTGTGTGTGTGTGTGTGTGTGTGTGTGTGTGTGTGTGTGTGTGAGAGAGTCGGAATCTGCAAAACTCATTCTACACTCACTGGCCATTTTAGCAGCTCCACTTACCATGGAGGAGCATTTTGTAGTTCTACAATTACAAACTGCAATTATAGTCCATCTGTTTCTCTAATGGTCAGGACCAGCTCAGACAAGGTACTATTTGGGTGGTGGATCATTTTCAGTACTGCAGTGACAGTGAAGGAGAGGGTAGAGTATTTGTTGTTGCAGAGTTTCCTTTAGTCCTCGTAATCCTGTGGGAGTTTGTGGGGGTCCTGACCATGAGAGAAAAGAATAAAAGGCACAAAGTATGTCAAGAAACAGATGGTCTACAGTCTGTAATTGTTTTAAAGTGTTTCTATGCGGTGAGAAGAACTCATAACCTGGGCAATGGGTGTAGAAACAAGGACGCGTACCTAATAAAGCGATCGATGAGTGTGTCATTATGTATAGCTTACCAATTCTATGCCGTAAAGGCTAGAGGTGCTCTATATAGCATGTAGAATGTAAAGAATACAGAGTAAGGGTTCATTTTGGATTTTGGATAACTACGGGTCCTTCACTGGAGCCACGAATCAGGTTATAAACACCATCAAGCATTTTTGTTTCGCCATTTTATAGCCTGCACTGTGCGGTATTTCAGGTTCTCAATTGAAATTAGAAAAATAGAACAGTCAGTGCAATAGAGTAACTTATTCGAATGAGGTCACACATCTAGATCTCATCAATAATGTACAATTAATTACCTTCAGTATGTTGTTCTAAAGGTCCAGTAACTCAGACTAACACTCCTCGGCTGTTGGCTCGCAGCATTTCTGAGATTGTCGTCTCGTGATTTTTCTTCCTACAATTGCCTGTACAGACTTATGGCCCGTGTCACTGCTCATCTTATCAAATAGCTTTTTTCAAACTGCAAAACGTGTCCTTGCGCTTGAGCAGAACGCTTTCTCTTCAGTCTCTCATCTTTGATCTGTGTCCCGGAGCCACCTTTCTGCTTCGTCTCTTAGATTGATTCAGTCGATGGAATTTGGCACACACTTGAACACAGAGACGCTTTTGCTTTCTTCGCTATCTGATGATTCATCCATCCTGTGGAGCTCCTGTCAGATAGGCATTTATCATTTGTCCACTTTCCAAAAGCTGTAGGATCTGTGCAGTGCTGGCGTAAATGCAAGTGTGTATGAAAATGAGTCAGGGGAATTTCCCTGTTTAAAAAAAAAAAAAAAAAAAAAGAGAAAAACCTGACGGACTAGTCTATGTGGTTACAGTGGCTACGAGTGAAAACACTGGGGAAAAAAGGAAATGAAGTATGATGTAAGTAAATTATTTCATTTTTTACCATGTGTTACCATATTAAAATATCATATATTTTCACTATATACAATATATACACACACACACACACATGCTTGTATTGTGATTCTCATGTAAACTTTCACTCAGTGACTGTAAGCTGTCCAGACTATGAGGCAGTCCAAGCCCTTATGCTCCCTCCACCATGCTTTACAGATAAGAATGGGGTTTGGTATTGGTACCTTTTTCTCTAAGCCTTCTTCTTGCAGAAAGGTTCGATTTTGCCTCAAATACCCACATAAACTTATTCCAGATGTAAATAGTGGATTACTGTTTTTTTTCCTATAGCAGTAGAACTTTCTGGAGATTTCGGCAGGTCCTTTGACTTTACCCTGCAGCTGTTTTACACTTCCTTCAGCATTATACTCTCTCTATATGTACATGCACTGTATATAAATCCATCATAAGACACAATGTCGTCAAGTGGGAGAATGTTTTAGCCACTCTAGTTTTCCTCTCGTTCCCTCTCATGCATTTCTGCTGTTCCAGGATGTAGTCAAAATTGCTCCAAGCCAATTCTCTACACAATATCTACCAAATATCAGGTAACGGCTTATTGAACAGTTTCTATCTTTGGATCATTTTACTGTTGTTTCTCACAAAATTGTCATCTGTGATACCTGGAACTCTATTCTTGTATAGTATCCCTGCTCTCTGACCTTGTCTCTTGTCTAGAGTTTTTTTCCCTGCGCTTGTCACACTCTACAAGGAACAGAATTAGCGTTTCACTAAACTCCCTATTTTGGACAAACCATGTTTTCTTTTATGCCGTTTAAGCTAACTGAGTGCAATTTTCATCTGATTTTAGGAGGTAAATCCTGTTAAGCCAATGGTGTCACAGTTTCTCAGTTAAACTGCAAAAAGGTGTTTAATACAAACAAAATAGTGTCAATCGTGCACAGGGCGGGATTAAATCATCCCCATTTCACGTGTCTGTATACATACCGTTGGTGGAAAGCAATATAGGTAGAGTTGAGGATTTATTGGATTAAAGCTTGAAATGGCTGCTATTAAGTTTCTCAACAATATGGCCGCATCGGTCTAGTGGTTTTCATGCACTGTGCATTAAAGAGGTGAGCTCAAGCCTGTTTAGCAAAAGCACATGGAATTTTCCATCTCCCAGAATTCTGATACCCACCCGGAGAATACCACGTTATTAATATAATTAGGGGCAAGTCTAACTATTGCAGAAATACCTTAGTGTGTTTAAACATAATCTCTGTTCACTGGATCAGTAATTTCCTTCGCTGCTTGTGGCTGCAATGGACATTTTTTTATTGAAACATCAGGAAATGTAACAAAATGATTGTTCCTGGTGAGCCGTCACATACTACATTAGGTTGAAAGATGCTGACGTACTCCTTTCAAGGCTTTACATCAGTAGGCTACTGCCTGCCTGTCTGGGAGAATTGCTTTAACTTTTATTAGTCACCTTTGAATAGCTAAGTGCTTTTAAACCAACCACAATGTCGAGCATGCATAATTCTACAACAGGGCTATTCAATTAACAGCCTGCAAGGCAAATCTGGACCAATAGCTAATTTATTATTAGAACTTGAAAGATAATTACGTGGTGGAAAAGGGTCATTAATATGCATTATGCAAATAATGCAGAGCCATTCCTGTTCGTGTCAGGGCCAGCTTCTGAAAACTTGTGTTTTTCTTTCCTACATTACACAAAATAAAAATGGGGATTAACATGTATTTAATCAAAATCAATACAAGGAGATTTGTGACAGAAATTATTGTCATGTCACTAATTATGCCACAGCACTGTTTAATGATTATCTGATGGATAAAGTATTGCTTTTAACAAACAAACGAACAAAACACTTACTGGGAGCTTTATGGTGTTTGGAACCACTGACTAAGATGTAAAAAAAAAAAAAGCTATACAACTATGTTTGCACTTTCATTTTAAATATTATTAATATTTAAATAATAAGTACTGTTTTAAGTGATATTTAATTATATTAAATATTAGAGAAGTATCATCTTAAATGAAAGTAAACTTACCTTAAACAAAGAAACTTAACCAAAAACTAAATCTAAAAAAAAAACAATGTAGAATTATAGTCACCACTGATTAGTCTTATAAACTAAACATAACTGATGCATTTTTCTATTTATATTTTTAGGAACTTCTTTTTGGGAACCGTTATGGAATTTTTTGCGACTTCCTTTTCCATAAATCATCTTCATAATTCAGGCAGTGGCTATTTAAGAAAAATCTACATTCCTTAAACACTTAATATTTGTGTGAATAGGTTGGTTCGAGATTATTCCATTTCTTTAAGGATCTTGCTTTGAAATGTGTAGTAGACGGTAGAATTTTGGCGTCATCGCCTGAAATCTTCAATTAGATGCCCTCTCAACGTCAACGATCTGTTTGGAAGGTTTTTTATCTAACCACAAATATACAAGCATGGGTAGAGCAAGGGTTCTGTGAGGTTTTGGTTTTGTTTTTTTTTCTAAAGGCCCTGGGAAACTCAATAAGATACAGATGCAGTTGTGTCGTTTAGGCAGAATTGGTGGATATACTGTGTCTGGCTATTCCAACAACCTGGTAAAGTTGGTTCCAGTACAGAGTTGTTTATCCTCCATTTCTCTTGGGATATTTTCCACAAAGAATAGCTTAAACATTTCGATCGGTGTGTACTATTTATCTATTTACAGGCCACTTGAGAATAGTTTTGAGGTAGGGCACAACAGCAAATAAAACACTTCAATTCAATTAGTAATCATAATTCATCTTATTTAGACAGGTATGAGCACCGTAAACAGATGGTGAGGTTTTATACACCAATCAAGTTTCAGTTTCAGCTGGCCTAAACTCCATTGAGCAAGAGGAGCAAGCAAGGTGAGTCCAGAAGTGAGGACCTAGGTGTCAAAAGGACCTGGAGAGATGGTGGCTTCAGCTGAGTGTCGGTCTTATCCCAGGATCGACTCAGTATTGACACTGAGACACAAAGTACTCAATGTGAGCCACGGGTGCCATTTTATTATGAGGGTTATATTTTCTACATCGGTTAAAGGTTAGATTTGCCTCAGACTTCCAGTGTGAGGTGTCCGTTCTTACATCTGACCCATCTGTAGCGAGATTTGAATGAATCCCGCAGCCGACTGCACTATCGATTTCTCATTTCGTCTGGGCTTGCGATCGGTTACAGCTCTTCAACTTCAGGGGCAAATAGACACGCCTCCTCTGGCTTATTATTGGAGGAAGCCGCGAAACTAATTTGCATCCTTAAGAACCGATTGGCTAGTTTGACCTTCAATCATCTAATCGAGCTCAGCAAGAGTCTGGGGCTGCAGCTGCTGAGTAAGTAAATGGGCAATGTGTGTGAGCTTCAGTATTAGAGCAGCCGGTCACTGAGGGACCGAATCAAGTGGCCGGGTTCAAGGATCCAGATGGGATCCGTGAGCGAAATGCGACTCTCGCGGAAACAATGGGCCATTTGCACGATCTGCCTGCTTTTAATCTTCTACAAGACGAAAGAAATAGCAAGAAGTGACGAGCATCGGGAAGCGCAACTCACAAGGTAGGCGCGACACGTCCCCCCTGTTATGGATAGTGCCGACAGACATGATCCCACTTCATTTCTCCTTCCAGGTCTGCAAAAGTCGGCAAAACGTGCATAAGTGACAGGGCGTTCAAACTGCACCTTCGTGTGCTGAACCGAAGTTCATATAACCGGGATCAGTGTTGTTAGGTTGTGTTGTCGGTTCCTCCAGCTTCCACACTGCGTTTGGGATGAATGAGATCAGGCTTTATTTTCCTTTGTTCACGCTGAAATTGCATTACACTTTGTGGCATGGTAATTACCAAGGCTGTTTTTTTTGCGAACCTATTTTATGTCAACGCTGCTTTCACATTGTACTCGAAACACCACCGATCCAAAAGGATCATTTTGTTTTTGCACATCTACAAAGCACTTGCACTACAATAGAGTTTCTACAAAACATCAGACTCTATAAACTGGGCCAGTTCCCTCTGCTGCTCCTTCGGGATACATTTAACCTCGAATTAAATTAACACACCATTCGATTTGTCTTCTGACAATCATCAGTCACAAAGGTTAAGTGTTGTATTTTCTTTACAACAGAGCCGATGTGTTTTATGTTTTAAACGCGCTGTGAATTAAAAGGCATAAATGGCACTCTGGAGTCGAAAAAAAAATGTGATCAAGTCCCTGCTTGCTTTAAATGGGATCACATAAGAGCAGGATCAGTTACAAAAGACAATGCTCTCTGTTCACAAAATGCTTGAATTGATTTCAAATCGCAGTTGATTGTTTGATTGACGTTTCCCCCGGTGTGCAGAGGGTGAAATAAAAGAGACCTCTGTCTTGCAGCAATGACTGCTGAGACTTTGTGGTTATGTTTTGCTGTGACCGAGTTTGTGAGAGAAGGTTCTGCGCAAATGCGAGACAACCGAAAGTTCAAAACAAGTGGTTTCATGTCTACTACTTTTTTTTTTCAACAGTTGAAAAAAAATCAGGACCTGAAAACGAATGAGTAAACATGTACTAATTTTCAGCAAAGAAAATGTGTGTATAATGGAGTATTTGTCTTCAGATCCAGATCCTCTCTAGATCTCTCTCTCTCTCTCTCTCACTCACACACTCTCACACACAAAAGCAGCTTTACAATCTTATATTGGCTTAAAAGGCCAATCCCAGGTTGAGCAAGCCTAGGGCGACAGTGGCAAGGGAAAACTCCCTGAAAGTAGTAGGAAGAAACCTTGGGAGGAACCAAGACTCAACAGGGGACCGACCTCCATGGGCGGCCTAGATGTTCAAACCGTCAGAATGGAGAAGATTTAAGTGACTTTGTACGTGGTGTGTTTGTTGGCGTTAGACAGGCTGGTCCTTTTCAGAAACTGCCCTCTGTAGGGTTTGCAGAGAGTAGTAGTAGTGGGACACTCAGCGACACAGTTTACACCTAGTCTTAAATGTGGGCCAATGCTAAGATCACATTGACTTTTTCTTGGCGGTTCAGACAGACTGGAAGTAATATTTTGTAAGTCCTTGACCTCAGGATTATACTCATTCGTTGTTGTGAGCAGAATTCACGGGGACAAAGTGCTCACCGGATGGGATGTCAGTCTACCTTTTTACATTGCAAGCCTTGTCTGGGGTTCGAACCAGTAAATAAATGACTACACTTGACGCTGTTTATAAGACCTCCTTCTACTTATAAATGGTACAGATTTGCCGAAATTGTGACATCGCTGATGCAGGTGAGGTGTTGGTACCGAGGTTTCAGTGGAATTGATGAAAAATTGGAAATCCACATGATGTTGTATGAAACTGTAATATCTTAATATCTTTGTTAAGACTAAATAAGTGTCTAAATTTATAGTAGTAACAGGTAGTTTATTGTAAGTTTGGTCTTTTGTTGATCCTGAACCCATTACTGTGCAGTAGTGTAAAGAGTGCCAATACTTTCTGGGAAGGGAAGACCGTATTCCTTTTCCCCTAACAATCCAAACAACACAGCATGCAAACAATCCGCCCGAAAACAATCCAAACATGCTGCTCCTACCAAGTGGCCCTTTATGAGCTAAACTGAGATTCAAGTATGAGATGGAACTATGCTTTAGTGACTGTTGTAACAGGGTTTATTTAAAACAGCAACCATAGACCTCAGAAATGTTAAGTTCAGTTAAATCCAGATGTTTGCCCATTCGTCGTTTTTCTGTCGATAGATAGACACTATCGATCCCGGAGGAAATTTAGCAGTCAGTACAGCACAATCAAGACAAAAACAGAGACCTAAACTATAGATAAATGTAAAGAATCTTGCGTATTGCAGTGAGTAAATAAATAAATGAGTAAATATGAAGTCTATCTACACGGCATTCTACGGTACTAGCGTGAGTAAAGTGGAGCAGAAGAGTAGAGTACTTCTGACTAATGTTTAATGACCCTGCGTTTTCACAGTTTAAATTGAAATGACAAATGTGTGCATCTTTTCTAACCTGAATTACAAAGTCATTGTTTTTTAACCAAACGTATCCTGGTCAGGATCTTTTTGGGCGGTATCTGGAGCCTAAATAAGGATTCACTGATCGCAGGCAGAGATACAGCGTGGACGGGGCGTAGTATGCACCACCTGACTTTCACATTATGCACCCCTCCCTGGAATTTAAACGCACACCCTTAGGAACAGCCGTTAACAGCAGCTCTTTCCTGAGCCACTGGAGCTCACCTGAATTACCTGCTTTTCTCTAACTTGAATTTTCAAGTACACAAATGTTCAAATATCTAAAGTCCCTTTCGCACTTGGGCTTTTACCCCGTGCTAAATATGAAACTGGTTAGGTGCGATCATGAGAACGCAGACAGGGCAGTCTATAGCACGTTAGGCCTCGTATAAATTGCTTGACTTACTGACTAAATAAGGAACGCACCGAAGAGAGACCGAAAGAGAAGCAGCTGCAAAGTGGAGTGATTTAGAAATGCAGGGGCTGTCAGCCCCTCATGTAGAGGATAAAATTCTCAATTAAATTAGTGGAACAATCCTGTAACGGTACGAAGTGCAGAGTCATTGCCAGCAGACTTCACATTGAGATGATACACAAGTGCTAAATAAAGTCAGCGTTATTTGCTCTATGTAGCAGTTATGCTGTTACAGTCATACAGTGTTTAGTAACGTAAAAATAAATACATTTTCTTTCAAGCATCACTTGAAACCCTTTCATCAGAAATGGGTTTAACTTTGCGACAAAGCTCCCAGTTATCCTGCTTAGGGTCATGGAGGAGGGTCTTGAGCCTTACCCACAATTCACTGGGAGCAGGCAGGGTTACATTCAGGTCCATTGGAGGGTTTCGTAAACGTACCACCTTCACTTTGCTAGCCCGGAGCAGGATTTGAACCCACAGCCTCAGGAGCTGCCATGTCTTGCAGCTTGCTTGAAACCACAAAGCTACAGAGATTGGAATCTGCAATGTTTTGTTTTCAGAAGCTTTTCTTTCAGTATGACTGTACTTCTAAACGCCAGTGCCTGATAAACAGTGAACAAGCCTATACCCGTTTGTGTGTTTATTTAAAAAAAAAAAAAAAAGCATAGCAGGTTTTCAGGTATGTGAGAGGTATGCTGTTTCAGCTGTCAGATTCATGAATAAAAGTGACATTATAGTGATATGTTACTTGGGTTGTAAGCAAGAAATCTCAAAGATTTTAGATTAAAAATCAGTTCATTTTATTGTATCTGAAAATCCAAACATCTTTCCCAGCAGCCCTTCGGACCAAGTCAGGCATAGCATGCATACACGGACTAGCCTTCAGTGTACGCTCTTTGGCCGTTTTGTCAGCTCCACGTACCATGTAACCTCACTTTGTAGTTCTACAGTTACAGAATGTAGTCCATCTGCTGCTCTGCATACTTTGTTAGCCCCCTTAACACACCACCACCACATCATGTGTAATTAATGAAATTCAAATACTTTTTTAAAAATAATTATAGCCCTTCACATGTACTGAGACGAGTAAAAATGAGTTAAAAGGCCAGACTTCGCCTTATTTGCATAAATCCCACACAATCCCACAATTACTGCCCCCTTTAGAGTTCACACGCTGTTGTCACTTCTCTAATTGTTTTTGTCTTTCTGACAATAGATGTGCCTTTGCTTACTGATTTTAAGGTTCGGAGTAGATGTAGCAATAATTAGCTAAAGTGATCATTATATCAGTGGAAGGTCCTTACAGTAATAGGGAGACAAACTTGAGATAGATAAAGAGAGACCGACCCAGAGAGAGACCGACCCAGAGAGAGACCGACCCAGAGAGAGAGAGAGAGAGAGAGAGAGAGACCCAGAGAGAGAGAGAGAGAGAGAGAGAGAGAGAGAGAGAGAGAGACACAGAGAGAGAGACACAGAGAGAGAGAGAGAGAGAGAGAGAGAGAGAGGGCCCCCTGTCCAAATGGCAGTGCTTTGATGGTTTTCTAAATAAAACTCCACCCTTTGTTTTGTTTTATTCCTAACTGGCACGGAGTCTGTCCGGGTCTCATTAGTAAAGGTCAGCACGTCTCGGCGCATCTGTGGAACGTAAACCTGCTCCAAACCACAGGGGACGACGTCTTACATAAGCTGAGACATGACAAATGTCTGAAACTACCCGGGGATTAAAGGACCATCTGCACCGGCCCGGGTCCACTTAGGAAAATCCAGTCCGTGTTTCGTTTAAATCCACAGAGCGCAACGTTGCAAACGGTTCTGAATACACACCTATACATCATAAGGTCCAGGAGCGTGAGCGTGTGTGTGTGTGTGTGTGTGTGTGTGTGTAGCCTTCTAACCAGGAGTGCGCACCGCTTGGTCCTACCTAAAGAGTTCGTGTTTCACACGTTGTCTGTAAATGCGGTGTCGTTCATACCGTGGCGAGGTCGAGTGGCGTTTGGCCCTCCTGGTTCTTCATGGTGGGGTCGGCTCCATGGGCCAGCAGCAAGGCACAGAGTTGGGTGCGACCCTTCTGAGCGGCTTCGTGA
>JAUZST010069209.1:0-22061 GCA_034779995.1 Parotocinclus haroldoi | reverse complement strand
AAGCACCAATTCTCCCGGGGATCCCAAAAATCCTCCCATATCTCGCTGACCCGCTTTGTATCCGCTCTAAGTGGCTTCTTTTTCTTATTCACTCTCACATTCTTTGGTCCAAATAAGGGAATACAATTACACATATATAATAGGATTTGTTTCTGTACTTTAGGATTCGATCCGAATAAGCGGCTGCTCCCATTAATCGGTGGTCCAATTAACTGGAATCCACTGTATATACATACACACTCTCAGGAGGGGCCAGTTTAAAATAAAGTAATGGATTTAATGTCTTTGCACTGTGGGAGAAACCTGCATGGACGCGGTTAGGACCCAGGTTGCTCCAGCTGGGTCCGACACCCAGGACATACTTGCTAAGATTAATTTAAATATATACAACTTATACTGTCATATTAATGAAATAGTGTGGTATTTTAATCACAACATGGGACACTAAACATATGATGTCATATGCAGAACTACTGCTAGATTTCTTTATAATCTGATATACAAAGACTTCTTATTTGTTCTCCTGAGGATCTCCCAGATGGAACTGGCCTCTCTTAAGGTTTCTTACCTGTCTGTCTCATGGAGCTCCAGAGCTCCTTCATGTCACTTCCCTTCCACTTTTCCTGGAGTGGGTTGCAGTGCAATACAGAACTGAACCGATTAATTTCAGGGCAGGCCTAAGCGTTGCAAAGCCTCCAGTTGATGTTTCTCTTTTGAAGAGGAACGCTCAGGGACTGAGTGTTTTGCTTGGCACAACTGCACACTATCAGCACTGACATATCAAAGGCCCATGGTGGCTGAGACATGAGCTTCCCAAACACCTCTCACATCTTTATCGATGCCTTAGTGTTTCTGGCACGCCCAGCGTCACACACCTGTACCACCATAGTTTTTTATGCCTATGTGAAATTGTGGCCAGGGGAAAACAGGAACTGTTTCTAGAGAGTGTAGATCCAATCTGCTCTCCTGGCCAGACTCCACAGCCAAGTCCGGTCTCGGAGGTCTGTGCCAGGCCAAGTGAGCGAAAATGGGAATTTATGTAGCAGCAATGGCCCGCAGGATGCTAATAACAAGGTGTTGTTTGAGACCCGAGTCTTGTGCAAGTCTGTTGTATACTGATTGCGATACATGTGTAGAAAATGTGCCTAATTATAGCAGAACTGATTGGAGACAGAATGAAGAGACAAACTTCTCAGACGTGCCTTTTCTCTAGCTTCGTTTTTGCTTTCTCGTTTGAGAGTTTCTTAGCATGACCTCGGACAATGTTGACAGTACAGCAGAAGCTTTGTAGCTGTCCAGCAGACAATAATGTTGAGTAGTCACGGCACGGTGGTTCGGTGGGTAGCACTGTCATCTCACGGCAAGAAGCTGCTGGGATCAGGTCCAGGTGGGAAGGTCTGGGTCCTTTCTGTGTCTGTGTGGGTTTTCTCTGGGTGTCCTCCCACTGTATTTGATACAATAAAAAAGCTATAGCTAAGCTATAAGCTATATATAAAGCTAATATTTGGTTCAGAAACCTTTGTTTGCAATTACAGAGGTCAGATGTTTCCTCTGGTCCAGGGTCATTGGTGGGCTTCAAATGGGCGTGGACACTGGTTGGTGTGGGCAGGGGGGGAGACCTTGTGTGCCCTGCAGGATTTTAATCCATGATGGTGTAACGTGTTACTAACAGTCCTCTTTGAGACTGTGGTCCCAGCTCTATTCAGGTCATTGACCAGGTCCTCATGTGTAGTTCTGATCTTTCTCAGAATCATCCTAACCCCATAATGTGAGATCTTGTATGGAGCCTCAGACCGAGCAAGATTGACGGTCATCTTGTGTTTCTTTTATTTCCTAATAACTGCACTAACAGTTGTTGCCTTCTCACTAAGCTGCTTGCCTATCGTTTTGTAGCCCATCCCAGCCTTGTGCAGGTCTATAATTTAAGCCCTGGCGTCCATGGACAGCTCTTTGGTCTTGGCCATGGTGGAGAGGTTGGAGTGTGAATGATTAAGTGTGTGGACGGGTGTGTTTCATACAGGTAACGCTTTTTAAAGATAAACTAACATGCCTGTAAGTCAGAATTCTTGCTGGTTGGTAGGTGATCAAATACTTATTTCAAGCCATAAAATGGCAATAAATAATTAAAAAATCACGCAGTGTGATTTGATGGATTTTATTTTAGACTCTCTCTCTCTCACAGAGTTGAAGTGAACCTACGATAAATATTTTAGTCCTCTCCATTCTTTGAAGGTGGGCAAACTTGCACAATCAAACGGGCACGAGATGCATATAGACCAAGGTAAAATCTTGGGGCGACGTGGTCATTTTGTATTTTTATTTTTCTAAGTATAAAAACGGTGGCCTTTTAATGTTTTTTTTTCCCAGTTCTATTAAAAGTGTGTGCAGAAATGTTATATGTGCTATATTTGCATTCTTTAAGCCTGTTCCTTCTTAAGGTGTTGGTCTTTGTAAAAGTCAAACTTTAGTCCATCTGTATCTTTGCATACTTTGTTAGCCCCCTTGGTCCCCCACAGGACCACCACAGATCAGGCATTATTTGGGTGGAGGATAATTCCCAGTACTGCTGTGACACCGATGTTGTGCTGGCATGAGTGGATCAGACACAGAAGTGCTGCCGGAGGATTTAAAGACTGACAATAGTTAACCAACCATGAGATTAGTGGATGGCTAAGACAAACTGTGGAGCAACACACGTGAGCTTCTGTCTCTTGCATTGCACTGCTGCCTAACGATTGTCTCATTAATTAACTGCATGGCTTAATAGGTGTTCATGTGTTCCTAATAAGCTACAGTAACTAAATAAATATCTGTTACTACTTAACCACGGAATGTCAAGAGTCAACGACGGCATTCGCGTGATAGTTTGGTCTGCTGTTATGACTTTGCGGTGTCACACATCGTTGTTTTTCTTCCCGTATTATTACGAATTAGACTTATTGATTTGCACTGTTCCACGGCAGCTGATTTTATTTATGTATGTGCAGGACTGTTACTGCTCTGTGCCACGTTTATTGAAAAGCTCTCGTTTACAGCGTCTCTGCTGAAGTGTAGCGTATTGATGCAGTCCAATAGTTCCTGTATTTCTCTGCCAGAATACATAGCCCTCGCACAAATGGAACACTCTCTCTAGTGCAATTAAGTCGCCTCCGTTGTGAAATTAGTGTCTCGTTATTGTTCGTTGGCCAACATTTAATTGAATGGCCGAGTTTTCTCTCATTTCACCCACATCACTTGTTAACCTTCCATTATTTTGTATCCCTTCAGTACTTCGTTTCTAACAGTAGTTTATTGTAACGCCTCTACGAATTAAGTTCTAGCCTCTTTGTATCTCCTACACTTGGTACATACTGGGACTGTGGTGGCCTGGTGGGTAGGACACTGGACTATGGACCAGAAGGTCCAGGGTTCAAATCTCACCTCTGCCACAGTTGGGTCCCTGAGCAAGGCCCTTAACCCACAATAGCTTGGACGTCGCTCTGGATAAGGGCGTCTGCTAAATGATGTAAATGTAGTTTTTACCTACAAAAAATGAATTCTCCTTACAGAATGGAATGCATTGATGGTCTATGTTTTACATGATACTGCTTGATGTTTTAGAAGTAGACATGGAACCTTGCCTGTAGTGGGAATTTAAGTTATTTGCAAGTCTTTACTGGCAAAGTTGAACACTATGTATTGCTCCCCGGGTTGGGAAGCATGGGCTTTTTAAGCTTTATTTATTTATTTTTTTATTGATTTAGTTCCAGCTTTTGATACCTACATACAGATTTTCTCTATTTTCTGGCTGTATGCTACTAAACAGAGCGATAAGTAATTAAATAATCATGGTCATTACACCTAAAGCAGTGGTTTATCTGATCCAGTGATGACCTTAGACATTTGCACAGAGCTGTATAAGCGAATCTAAGCATGTTGGTTCCGAGAGCTTCTATTCAAACCCTTTGTTGTTAAATTTCAAGACAAGAGTGTTGAGCCTTCCATTGCAGGAAATGACTGGTATTTTATTCTTCCTGTACCCATTGGTCATCAAAACAGCTCACTGAATACGAATGCGGTACAGTAACAGGGTCACGCTGCAACATGTCAGTTCTCTCCTATATATTCCGTGAGTGGTGGCCTATTATTGAAAATTGGGAGCATTAAGAAAACGCAGCACCTCAGCCGCACAGTGGCAGCATCACGTAAAGAGCAGAGGTGCACGGAGCAGAAATGTCAACAATGCCCTGCTGACCCAATAACTGCAGAGTTCCAAACCTCCTCCGGCAATAACATCAGCACAAAAACTATATGGCAGGAGCTTCCATGGCTGAGCAGCTCTATGCAAGCCTTACATTGCCAAGCGCCGGATAGAGCGATGTAAAGAATACCACCGCTGGACTCTAGAGCGGCGGAAACGAGTTCTGTGGCATGACAAATAATGTTTCTCTAACTTTCAGTCTGGTGGAGGAACGATAATGCCCGCTGTGACCACGAGTCGCCCACAGGGCATTTTTAAAGATGGCACCCTGGAGCTCCGTCTAATAATTTTACGTAATTTAATTCTTTAGAAATAAAAATCTTCCGTCTCAATCTTTGCTAAGACAAGCTAGCTGGCGCAGCTTTTTTTTTTTTTTTTTAGTACAATTTTCAAAACGGTTGGCAAAAGAGGCACCATGCGATTTAATTCAGTGTGACCCGAATTTAAAGTGATCCTTTCTAAATAAATAAGCGAAAACGTATCGGATATGTCATAACTGACCTTTTCAGATTTGACATATTGGGATTAACATTTATTACATGAATAATGTTGCATGTTTGAATATATATGTGTTTTCTACCATGGTGAACTGCTGTTAATGTGGATCAGACAGCATATTTACAAATGCTGAATATAAATATTATTATTAAAGTCGAAGAGTGCAACTTTTTTATACGGAAAGTTTTTTTTTTTTTTTTTTTTTTTTAATGAAACAAGTAGCCCTTCATATTATTCCGTACCCTTGCAGTAGCTCTCGGTTTTTAAAAGGCTGGTGACCCCTGGTCTAGGTCCTTTAGTTCCAGTAAAGAGAAATATGAACGCTTTAGCATCCCAAGAAATTTTGGATAATTGTATGCCTCCCACGTTGTGGAAACAGCATGAACAAAGCATGGTCCATAAAGACATGGTTGGCTAAGTTTGTTGTAGTAGAACTCGACCGGCCTGCACAAAGCTCTGATCTCAACCCCAGTGGACACCTTTGGGTTGAAGTAGAACAGAGAATGCAAGCCAATGCAGACACTCAAGATGAGTGTGAGTGTGAATTTCCACATACACAATCCGATATCTTGTAGAAATCCTTGAGAGTGGAAGCTATTTTATTTGCGAATGAAGGACCAACTCCGTACGAATGCCTATGGATTTGCGATGGCATGCCGCAAAAGCTCCTGTGGGCATCATGCGTGGGTGTCCCAGTACTTTTGTCCGCATCGTGCATTTTGACCGCTGCTTGATTTTGGATAAGGTCGTTTCTGCCTGTGGAAATTGGCGGTACGTATAAACAATCTTGTGTAATGTCATTTTCCTTTTTCCAGATCATTTCCCTCACCGCACACCATGATCCGAATTTTCTAGCAGCGCGTTGCGTGAAAGCTCCTGAACGCCTTGTCACGAGAAAGGTTTACATGGAGGACATGGACGCTGTCCGAGATTAGCGCTCTCGAGATGCCATAAATACAGGACAAATTATATTAGCAGTTGGTCGATGAAATCCATTTATACTTCTTTGTATGGTAATTGCATAATGATACTCCAGGTCCCTCGAAAAGTGACAGACGTGTTGGCCTTATTTATGGCGGCATGCCGTGAAGATGCTCTCAGCTGAAGCACAGCTTGATTTTGGAATCTCATTTTGAACAGATTATGCATCTGAACCCTTCAAAGCCCTCTGAGCAGTTATCACCTGTGTCCCTGCCTCACGCCATCTGAGCCCTGACCCATAAAAGCTCACCAAAAAATCCTTTGTGTTAGCGTGTATGAAATCTGTTCTTCATGCGACCACTCTGGAAAACGACTTGCCGTCTTTATCACCTTCATTAGTTTATATCCCCGGGGGGGAAAAGCTCAGGAATTAAATGTCTCATTTACGTCGAGACCGAACCATATTTGGGTTAGGATCAGACCGTCTGCTTATTCAACTGCAAGGCAGAGTGAAGTTAATCAAATAGAACACACACATTCTTAAACATGCTTTATTTGCTTAAAGGATGAACATGTGCCATGCTGGTGCATGACTTCAAGAAAGATTTAATGGAAATACGTACGAGTCTCATGCCCAGATGTAAGTTAGGGGGAGGCCAAACATGTTGCTGTGCTGGCTCTGGATGGCAGCAGAGAGATGTAGTGCAAGCTTATCTTATCACTAAGGAAACCGCTGGGTTCATCAGCCTTGGATTGTTTGCAGGCATTTAACCGAGTCATGCTCAGTGCCATTGCACTTCTAAAGCTGTGAATGCGAAGGCTTATTGCCTGTTTCGTTGTGGGTTCTGTAAAAAAAAAATTTAAAAAAAAATTAAAATATATATATATATATATATATAATAAAATATAAAAAGCAGAAAACACCCTCAGTCCCTCCCTTTAGTCACTAAGAGACAATGTCCAATGACTAACTGCTGAGAACTCATTATCTTAAATATATTGCTATTTATTTTTAATTTAATAACTTATTTACATTTTATTATTAATTTAAAGTTGTATTATTCACTTAATTTTTACTTATTGTATTATATACTTAATTATTCAATTCACTTCTGAGCCGCCCATGGAGGACGGGTCCCCTTTTTGAGTCTTGGTTCCTCTCCTTCATTCAGGGAGTTTTTCCTTGCCACTAGGCTTGCTCAGTGGGGGATCGGCCTTTTAAGACAATATAATGTTATAAGTTGCTTTGAGACGATGCTGCGATGTAAAAAGCGATATAGAAATAAAAGTCATAATCTTAATCTCCTTAATTTGTTATTGGGTTTTCCAGTCTGTTTTAAAATGTAGGGATTAAAACGATGACAAATGTAGCTCAGTATGTCCAACAATTGTAGCCGCTTCGCCCAACATGAGGACTGACAAACACACCTGTCAGTTTCATTTGTTTTATTTATATTTTTATATTTTATATATTATATATTTTTTATATTTTATATTTTTTCACTGCCATCCAGTGAGGGTTTTCTTCACTCCAGCACCTCACGTCCTGGCAGCTGACCTCACCACAGTCATAAAAATTGGCCTTGTCAACGAACAGAATGCCATGTGCGAATGCGGGATCCTGGCGATGCTGGTCTAACGCCCAGATGCGGAGCTCTGCGCATCTATCAGGGTCATCCTCTGACAGCTTCTGCTGCAGCTGGATCTTGAAGGGGTGTCACTTATTGGTATGGAGAATCCGTACGACGGTTGACTGTCTGACACCACATTCTGCTGCCAGAGGGACTTTTCACAAAGGCTGCCAAAACCATTGTTGAGGTTTCTTTGTCGGTAGGGATCTTCGGAACAACGTGACTTGTCATCCACGGTGCCAGTTCCTCTGAATTAGGCTATGTGGGATACAACAGCGCTGTGTGAAATTTATAGTTTTGCTAGGTATGGGTTGTGGAAATCTGCGGCTATAATACGACGGCTGGGTTCCCCGGATATCAGAACCACCTCAATCTTCTCTTCTTTCATCAATTCCATGTTCGCTCAGCTGTCAAAACTTGTGACCTTTCTGTGTTGATAGCTTTCGAACCACAAGAGAGAGAAATCCTGGTCTTCTCTGCATGACCCCCTTCCAATTAGAATAAACTTGCCCTTGATCCAGTATGGTGGCTTTCAGGATGGCGGCCATGTTCCACCCATGGCCTAACAGATGGCCCCTCCCTGACCCTTTACCTTTTTTTCTTTCTGAAATAAACGGGCCTTCTGTTCCTTTCGACCCGCCCAGTTTACATTATACAGTAACATTCTGATGTAGCTGGTGCATCAGTTGGGCTTCTGCTTAATAAAGTACTGATCCAGTTTAGATAAACATAGCAGCTAGGCTGCTAACACAACTTTTGGCTCACAGTCTGGGTGCAGTCTGTGACACTGGAGCAGCAGAATGTCTTTGATTTCCTCTGAGTAGACTTATTTTTAATTAGTTCTCCCTTGCTTACAAACATGCAGAACAAAACAGCTTTCTGATGCCGAACTATGAATCTTAAGCCTTTTCAAATGTAGCATCCTGCGTGTACTCTGAGGCATGAACCCTGCGCGCCCCGTTGCCAGCCACTACGCACTTCTGGATTTACGAACACCCAGAGCGTGGTCTGTGACAGATTTATGAACGGGCAAAAGCTAACCTACACAGTCGATTTTTCTGATGGATTATTGCCGTTCTCCATTTCCCGGTTGGGGTTGGACAGTCAGTCCATCTTTTGATATGTAGAACCTACTGTGAAAGGCATTAATGGTAGTACATTAGTTAAGATAGCGATCACGTGTTTATCGAAAAAAGGACAGCGATCTTGGCAGGAACAGCATATTTAAGCCGGTGTGGGTTGTTTTATGGCTTCTTTCTGGCTGCGTGATGGATCTGTACGCTAAAGATTAATCTCTTGCATTAGTGCTCTTTGCTGAAGTGCAGAGTATCTATCACGCTGCAGATAGATCTCGGACCAGATACATCACAACATCACCCTATATCACACTGCTGGGCATCCGTGTGTCTGAGTGAGAGAAGGCAAAGTGGGCAAGAGCAGCTGAGGGAACCGAGTGAGGTACAGAGTACGTTATAGTGAAAGGCTTTGAGGAAGATGTTAACTTGTAAGGAAGGGAGGAGGATGAGCTTAATTACTTCTCGTCTTCCTCACTCGTGATTAATTACCTTTTGGTGAGACATGACCAGCTTGTTAATGATCGCTTATAAAGCTGCCTCCCATGACACCAGGAAACAGCTCACTTCTCCGTCTCTCTCCATGCCAACCCCCCCTCCCCTCCCCCTTACCCCCAAGACAAGGAACTAAGGAGATGTGTACTTTGCCTGTCTCTCTTATTCGCCTGGTTATTATGGACCCCAGCCTCCCGAGCAGCAAATAAACGAATAGATTTATACACAACACGGCATCAAGACAGGCTTGTTAAAATGTCATCTCACAAGATTATTGCCCTCTCCCACAACACTCACATATCTTACAAGCTATCTGTGTTTGATAGTCCTGATTACGCAATGAGCGGAGACGCATTCTAAACACGGCTTAAGCGTTTATTCATAGGAAGTCAATTTAGAATCTAATGCGTCTAATCTCAGGCGGTAGGTTCATACATTTACCGACTAATATAAACAGTGGGCTTTAAAAAAAAAAAAAAAAAAAGCACTGTAACTCATCCAGCTGTTGAGCCTCCGAGCAAGAGCCTCACCTCGTTTGGGAATCTCACCGGAAAAGTGCTATAGATGTAATATGTAATATTTATGTAATATTTAATCATCGTGCATTAGGAGAGCACAGGCTAAGGTACTAGACCGTTGACCAGAACGTTAAGGATCAAAGATTGTAGTGTGGAGGGTTCTGCTGGATTTTGGAACAAGCCCCGGCTCACTCTTGGCGTACCAGGACGTTTTTGCAAGGTATCTGATGGAGGCTCAAGATGCTTTACAATCCAGCTAAGTATCTCCAGTTTCCAAACCAATTCTCTGTGGACTTTGGTTAAGGAGCAGTTCAGTACAATCCATTTTACTGCCACTGTTTGTGTAACGGAAGGCAGAAATGTGTGCTGTGTTTTCGCTCAGATGCTCTCGACAAGGACTGATGAGGATTAAACTCCCAGAACCCCAAGCTGCCCCTGTGGGACCTTTAAGTGCTCGGTTCGGTTGTAAATTGCTGAAAAGCAGTTAGTTTGCTATGTTTCGTAAATGTAATTTGTAGGAGTATTAGTCACTCCGTAATAGACCACAAGGTTAGAGTTTCAAGTTGTTGCGGAGTTCCTGAGCTTAGCCCTTAACTACTCGAACGTATTTGTTGTGTCTGCAGAAGAGTGCGTGCTAAGTGCAGTAACAGTGACTCTGCTTCCTTCTAGACGCCCAGCGTAGCCGTGCAGCGGGTTGCGTTCATGCAGTGTGTGCGCTGGGGTGTGTGGAGTCCTTTCTTACATCCTGACGGAACAACCGAGAGTGTGTTCAGCCTGCAAGGTGGTACCCAACCCAACCCCTACAGGCTCATGGTTTACACCGCATGCACGCATTACACACAGCAGGTAAAAAGTTTGGTTAATTAGTAAAAAAAAAAAAAAAGTATGTAATGTTGTTCAGTTGAGTTTCCATCCCTGCCAACTTGAGCGTCTTGTGCACTTGAGCTAGTCCATCATGTTTTAACTGCTGAGCTTACGTGGAAGTTCACAGTCATATTCACATACACTGCTCACAAATATAGGGAGTGTTTCATCGGGTATTTCAGAATTTTTGTGAGCACTGTATATGTTAGACTTGTTGACTGATGAGTGCTTTGGAGAAAAGCCTGACGTCCATCTCCTTGTTGGATTTGTTCTATGAAATTTGTTTTCGTGAGTATGGTTGTTCTAGCAGTCCAGCAAGCTGATGTTCTACCATATTCAGTGCGTATTTCCTGATGTACAGTTCTTCCAGTCGACTGAAAAGCAATACATGACCAAATTGGACAGTTGGTATTGAAAAGGATTTTCCTCTCGATTTTTGAAGCATTCAATTCAATTCAAATTGCATATCGCTTTTTAGAATAGACACTGCCACAAATTGGATTCTGTTGTCCCTAATGAGCAAGCCAAACGGCGACAGTGGCAAGGAAAAACTTGAGTTTAAGAGGAAGAAACCTTGAGAGGAACCAGACTCCGAAGGGAAACCCATCCTCATTTGGGTCATAAACATCATTAACATTATACCTAATGTGTAAATGAAAACACGTAATAGGTCTATGTAGAGACGGGAGAGGGAGCGTCTTCGGCATGGTTGGTCGTTCCGTCCGATATCATCTCCCACAGCAAAGAACCGCACTCTGGTGGGACTGGGTTCTGTTGATGAAGACCACTAGGGTGACGCTGAGGCGGAGGAACGTCTAAGTGTGTGGTGCTGGAACTGGTACCGGAACATCTCTTCGGATAGAGAAAAGAGAACATCAGGACTGTGATTTTTGGCTTCTAATGTTAAATAATAAGCTCTGTCTCATATTGGCATTCCAGTGCATTTTGAGGTCAAGATTCTGCACAAGAAAACAGAAAATAGACTTTGTTTAAGAGCCGACTAGATGGAAACGGAAACCTATATTTGTGTCATTCGGTACAAGCCATTATACTGCCACTGCACATAATGTTACTGAGCGTAATGTAGGCGATCTATTTGAATTTCTCTATGATCCAATCATTTTGCGTCCTGGTGAACTAATTTTTCCACTGATCAACCTCACTATCAAGTCACACGTGCTTAGTCCAAATCCACTGACCACTTTCTGATCCTTCCAGGTTACAACAGTCCACTGGACAGTTCCTAACCCAATTTCAGTCATGTCCTTCCCTATGTTATGTTCTGGTACTCTGACCCTTCTGAAACACAGCAACATCGTTTGCGTGTTGGACAGGGACAGGGACAGGGACAGGGTCCATCTTCCAACACGTTTAAGAAATGAATAGCTACTCCCTGCGACAGTTAGGGTTACAAAAGAATCGTTGCTTGTTGAAATGTATTAAACACAACAGTAATTATCCAATCTAAGGCTGTTAAGCATTAGCTTATTCGAATCCAAACAGTGGCGAGCCAGTGTATAATAATGGTAAGTATTATGAGCAATGCTGTATGAGACTATAAATCCTACGACTGCAATTATAATAATGGTGTCGGTATAATTATGTAATTACTCTATCGAATGTTCAGGTCTGGAGAAAGAGACTTAACTGCTCAAGCAGCTCAGTCTTTGAAGGGCGCAGCGCACATCTCTGTCTCCAAATTGTGTGGATGGACACTAACTGCTATTACAGCCATTACACCCTCATTAGCGTATTAGCTCCGTCCTGTTGTGCTGCTGTCATATTAATGTCAATTAGTGTCATTAGGAAACGGAGCTTTGCGGTAACAGCAACTTCGCTTACCTTATCAACCACTCGAAATCAGCTCCTCACGCTCTGTGTGAGCCAGTCCGAAGCATGGGTAAAGCTGCCACGAGACGCTAATGCTTTTATTTCACTTTCGCACATTCCTCATAGGTTCAGGCAACACGTAATAATGGTTTAGACGATGCGCTATAGCTGGTGATATGGTTCCTAAGCTGTTGAATTATACATATTATTTTACGTAGCACAAAATAGCAAAGTGGGCTACGCTGCATGAACAGTTAAGTATGGAAGATCGATCATGAGCGACCGTGATCATGCCTTTCTGTCTAGGAAGCTTTCCGAGCTTAGATACTCACTTTCTGTATCTGCCACTTACACATCGGAACTCTTAAGAGTCGCCAGTTGACCTAACGCGTCTTTGGAGGAAGCCTGCACAGACACAGGGATGCTAACGTCACACATTTAACCACCTCTATCATCTATTTGTTTATAACACTAATAGAAACAACAATCTGGGCCACCTATCGAGGACGGGTCCCCTTTTTGAGTCTTGGTTCCTCCTTGGTTCTTCCTTCTGTATTCAGGGAGTTTTTCCTTGCCGCTGTCGCCCTAGGCTTGCTCAGTTTGGCCTTTTAAGATCATATAAGATTGTAAAGCTGCTTCGAGACAGTGCTCCGTTGTTAAAAAAAAAGGTCTATGGAAATAAATTTGACTTGACTTGACTTTGCTATTATTTTTGCCTGTCTTCAAGATCGATGCTGAAAAGAGTGTCATCAAATTCAAGTTTACGGATGGAGAGAGCGGTGCTTTCACGACATCGAAGGCAACCCCCCAGGCTCAGCCCAGGAAGCTGCACGACGCGTCACAAGGTGAACCAGAGTTTGTGTATCTTATTCTCGTATTTAGACTTGAAACCTCCGCTGCTTATATACGATGTGCACAACTACAGTGTGTATGGATTGTGAATATGGATCAGAGTACATTGTACAAATCACAAGTCCCCTAGGTGCGAACCAATTCCCTTCCGAAAGTGGGTTCACATGTCCAAAAGTTTGTTTGATGGAGACCAGTATAGGTGATGCTGGGGTGGAGGAACCTCTAAGCGTGTGGTGCTGGAACTGGTACCGGAACATCATCTCTGAGAGAAAAGAGAAAACGTGGTTACTTATGGGTTAGGAGCACAGAGTCTATTATCAATCACTGATGCCTTGTGCAGCATGAGAACTCCAGCAGCACTACTATAGCAGCATAGCTAAAGGGGGAGAACCAGAAGGTAACACAGCTAAGAGGTAAGAGCCGACCCGAGCCATGGGTCATAGCCTAAATCTAACTAACAGCCTGAGTAAATAAGAATGTTTTTAGCCTGGAATTTAACATTTAACTAAAGTGGGAAGGTTATTCCATAGCTGGGGGGAGGAGGGGGGGGGTGAGCATGAGAAAGCTTTTCCCCCTGCTGTCCTGCGAAGTAGGCGAGCTGGATTGTAAGATTGTAAGAGTTCACTCCGATAATGTGGGGCCAAACCATGCGTGTATAGGAAAATTGACCACGTCTGCCAACTTGCTCGCCCGAGTTAATACATAATACGACAGTACGACGTTAAGTCATCTGCCTGCCAAAGTGAAAATCAGGATGGTGCCCTTGCTGTACAACTGCATAATGCTGATTGCTTTATCTTAAGCCTTGCGAAGGCTGACTCGTGTCGCCCGAAGAAGATACCTGCATTGAAGTGCGTGGTTTGCTGCTGTTAGACACTTTCTGGACGGTCATCAAGCGTCTCCTTGATTTGATGTCAGCATGTAGTGCTATGGAGACAAAAGACAGAACTTCATAGTACAGACCGCTTTAGAAATGCTTACTACCAGCTCCCTCAGTATCCACTGCATAATATCTGCGTATTCATGATGTGTCATTTGTTTTGAATCTAAAACATTTAGACATGGCAGAAAATAAATGTTTTGATTAGGAGATCACTGGGCTAATGTCAAGAACAGGTAAACTGGAGAGCTGTGTCATCCTGACATGGCTTCATTCTATTTTTTTTTTTCCATCTACAGTGCTGCGTTCTTAGTGCAAGTAATTCCCAGTGGGGTTCGTTCATAAGATAAGATTACTTACTAAGTGACAGGTGATTTTACAAAACGTTATTATAAAGAAAAGTGTGTTTTCTAGTCATGGGTAATAGTGCCATAGTGTAATAGGCTCTCCATGATGGAACATGCACTAATTACCAAAAGTATTTGGTCACCTGCCTTGACTCACATATGAGCTTGCGACGTCCCATTCCTGATCCGTAGCGTTCAGTAGGACGTTGGTCCACCCTCTGCACCTAGAACATCTTCAGCTCTTCTGGGAAGGCTGTCCACAGGGTTTAGGAGTGTGTTTGTGGGGATTTTGGACCATTTTTCCAGAAGGTCACATACCGATGTTGGACGAGAAGGCGTGGCTCTCAGTCTATGCTCTAATTAATCCCAAAGCTGTTCTATCGGGTTGAGGTCAGGACTCTCAAGTTCATCCACCCCAGACTCTGCCATGACATCCATGTCTTTATGGACCTTGCTTTGGGCACTGGTGCCCAGTCATGTTGGAAGAGGAAGGGGCTCCAGACTGTTCCCACAAAGTCGGGAGCATGGAATTGTCCAAAATGTCTTGTTATGCTGAAGCATTTAGAGTTTCTTTCACTGGAACTAAGAAACCACACCCAGCTCCTGAAAAACAACCCCACACCATAACCCCCCTCCCCCCCTCTACCAAACTTTACACTTGGCACAATGCAGCCAGACAAGTACCGTTCCCCTGGCGACCGCCAAACCCAGACTCGTCCATCAGATGGCCAGACGGAGAATCGTGATTCGTCTGAATGATAACTGGGATCATTTGGATATGTGAGCAAATACTTTTGGCAATGTAGTATCATAAATCAGAAAGTTCTTATACAATTTGACTCCACTGTTGATCATAAGTAACATGTTGATGAATTACTATTTCTTTGAAAGTTGGAGCCATGCAGGTATACTGGGAAACAGCTTTTACTAGATGGAAGAGTAGTATTGTTACACTCAGCAGCGATGGAATAGTTGATAAGTAGTTTGTGTCTGTGGGCTCTGGATGTGCAGGGGGAAAGGGGTCATAATTTTGGTAGTTGGTCTGTTCCTGTTTTTTTCCTTTCCCTTTTTTCAAATGAATAACAGTTTGCACTCAAGCTCGGCTGCATTGCACAAGTGCGAAATCTGTTGGCCCATGTTGTACCAGCGTGATTTCACAATTTTCCGAAAAGCGTTTTGCGATGCCTCCAAGCACTCCCATAAATGCTTGATGGGGCTTCGATCAGATGACTGTGGAGGAAAGTACTTGACAGTCAGCGCTACATCCTTAAGTAGTTGTTGCAAAGCTTTGGTTTGTGCTTCGGGTCATTATCCTGCTGCAGTATGAAACCTTTTTCACAAAGATCCAAACAAAAACCTTTCTATCCCACTGAATGAAAAAGAAAGCAGCCAAAGCAGAAGGATCTGAAAAAATTCAGATTCATTTTCAGATTTCATTGCCGAGCACAAAAACCGATGACCTGTACTTTGCAGACCGTAGAGGCCCTGTGTGCGGTCTCGTGTCCCTGACTCTTAAACAAACGTGTGTGCCGTGTGGAACTTTTAAAGTAAACTTTACATCGTGCAACACATGCAACGAAAAAAACAGCTCGCGGGGGAAGCACGTTAAAATGCTTCAACTCAACTTTCAACATTTCCCAGATCGCGTAGCCAGTAGCACTACTTATAACCAAATCAGAATATTTACAGCCAGGTAATGTGATCGTATCGGTGATCGGCAGTGATGGTTATTATATTATTTTATTTATGTATATATAAAAATGAGATCTATGGCTCAAATTAAGCACCGCACTGTTGTCCTCCTGTAGGACAAAAGTAGCCTAAGAAGGCACTGAAGATGGAGTTCTAATTTAGAGACCATGTGTTTCTGTTATTTCAAATGCAATTTGGTGCAGTTTTTACGTAAAGTAAGGACCTCCAGAGCTTCTTTTTGATTTGGATGTGTAGTCGGCTAGTTTTATTAATGACTAGTCAACTAGTAAAAATGACTGTAGGACCAGGTAACCTACACACATTATTAATAAATGTAGAACTAGAACCCTTTGTAATTTCGTATGTTTTCTTAAACATGATGTAAAGCATCGTCAGGTTTCAAACTAGATACGGATATAAAGTAAAGAAAAAGTGAAGAAAAAATGAGACCAAACGGAACCCCCGTATTATTTTTCGTCATTTCCTTATTGAAGAAAACGATCCGTTGTTACGTACGTGAAGGTCTAGAATTCGCAGTGGTAAAGTTCTTATTCCGCAGAAAGACAATCCGATGTGATTGGGTACTCTCTTACGTTTAGGTAACAATGTTCTGTTAAAGTCTGATATGTCTCTCTCCTATCCTAACGTTGATGCGAGTCCACCGTCAGTCGGGTTGTAAAATATGGATTATAGTTCCTAGTTCAGCTCACGTCAAACAAAACGAGCGTGTGTTTTTAGCGAGTTTCTAGATCCCAAGTGGGAAAGTCCGTCTCGGTTTTGATGGATGTGAATATCGTAACTCGCCTGGCTTGTGCAGTTTGAAACATTGATTAAAATAGGAGTGTATATGCTACTTAAGACAAATGTTATATGGTCTTTCGGTATGGACTGCCCTTAAAACGTCCTTAATATTGCAGTATTAATGAACGGCATTTCAAAAGCCTAGCACTGTAGATAGAATCCTGGCATTATAATGAACTATGAACACAAAAGCAAACCTGATAGACTGCGTGGCGTTCGTGTAAATCTTCACTGTTTTGGCGACAATAACAGCAGGATTATTAATGAAGCAGGGGTTTAATAATGCACTCAGTGACTTCGCCTCCCAGTGACACAATTAATCTTTCATCGAGGGGCTGAATAATTTTCTATCTTCTGTTTGGAACGATTGCGTCCTTTGTTCTTCTGCAGGCGGATTGAAGTCGTTCAGGAAGAGGAGAAGCCGAGGCGTGTTCGCATGATGCTTACATCTGCTTACAACTTCCTATCAGCACTGATCAAAACTGTATCGCGTTATCCTGATGTACCATGTCCTAGCTAATTCAACACACCCTTGATTAGTATGAGTAATTAATAATCGCTGTGGAATGAACAGATTGCAGGCTGTTCTGAAGGAAAATCAGTAGTCTAGTCAGAAAACTAGACTTATCACCAAAGCTGCAGCCGTTCACACGCAAAGCTGCTGGCATTCAGACATATAGTTTGTTGGTGTTATTATTTATTGTGATCAAATCACGCCATGTTGTTTTGTGTAGCACTTTTTACAGGGGTGCATCGTCTCAAAGCAGCTTCACAACATTAATATCTTAAAAGGCCAATCCCAAACTGAGCAAGCCTAGGGCGACGGTGGCAAGGAAAAACTCTTGTATGTAAGAAACTTTGGGAAGAGCAAGATTTAAAAAGCGATCCATCCTCCTTGGACGATGTTGCTGTTTGCGTTGTTGTTGTTATTGTGATTATTAGCAATTAGACTTTATTTATTACATTATATATGGAATGAATAATAATCGGTTGCAATTCTAAAAAAGATTCGTTTCCTTCTTGTGTCATTGTGTAGAACATCATTAACAATTTCTTAATTCTGCTTAATTAATTATAATACATTGATGAATCCTGCATCTATAATCACTAAAACTAAACCAGGTGGAGAAAGAAATAATGTAAAAAAAAAGGTTTTAAACAGGGTATAAAGGTAGAGCATGTAATAGAATATAAACTGTAGTTGTAGAAGGTCTGGGAATACCTCTGTAAATCATCTCGATTAATGATAGGTTTAAAGAAATCCTCTTGTGCCGGCTAATCCAGGGAGTGGTTTAGATATTTTTAAGTAAGAGCATAATCCGTTTCAGACCGAATCTTTTGGGGCATAAGAGCAGACTGCTATAAGATCTGATCCAGGTTTCTACAGTGATTCATATTTTACTTCTAAAAATATTTGTTAAAAAAAGGTTTACTGGCGGCCAGTTTTGGAGGACTGAAATCTGTTATTTGCGCTGAATGAGATCCTGCTCCATTAAACATTTTGTGCGCTACCGGGTGCCAGATTTTGCCAGATATTGGCAAGCAAACCAGATTTCATTTGACCCCAAAATGGCAATATCATTAGAATATATTTACACAAAAGCAATTTCTTTTTTTGCAATAGGGCCGTTTAGAAAAGGTTTTGCTGAGACGAACAGAATTCCAGAACCATTAAAACACAAATGAGGCAATTAACCACTCGGGGGAAACATGCTAAACTTTGTCTGTGCTTGTTAAAGTCTGAAAGGGCTTGTGCGTTTCTTTGTGCTAGACTCACGTTAACACTAATTGCCGGAACTTTGGATGCGTTTTGAGTTCATTGGATTTCTCCAGCTAAGCCAAACGCCCTTAAATGTCACTGTAAGGTCTGATTCATTTTAAAGGAAGACGGTGGATGCTCTATTTTTCATACGTATTACTGATTTATAAAAAGTAACACAATAAAAATGCAGTTAAAATATTGATCAAACCCAAACGTGCAAGCTAGAGTCTTTGAGCGGGAAGACGGCTCGTTCTGACTGCATCTTTCTCTTTCCTCACAGATGAAAGCAAGCATGAGCTTGAGTCTTCACCGCTTCGTGCCACCCGTGGGCCCGGGGTAAGGAAGTCAGCCCTTTACCTCTCGCTTATTCTTTCACTTCTCATAAAACATGCAGTTTTCTCATGAAGCGATCACTCGGGCCTCTTGCACCAGCTTATATTTTTGCATGAATCACAAATTCTGATGGTTTGAGTGTAGATGCAGACTTTTGCGTCCTCTTTTCACAAACTGTGTCTCGTTTACAGCAATTTACATGTTGATCAACGAGTCCAAATGAAATACCATTTGCTACCAGACTTGGCCAGAAGGCACCACCTGGACCTAAACCTGCTGCACCACGGCAGCACCCTCAATTAATATTCTTTACCACAATAAGAATTCATTCATACCACGATTCACTGTCAGTGTCCTCTTATCTGCTGACGTTTTCCATCATATTCACAATTACCATTTTATTTTCTTTTAAACACACTTCTGAGCCCTGCTCCTTATAAGTGTCTTGACATTCCATTCTCTGTTCTCTCGTGCCCAATATTAATCTAATCACCCTCCAGTACGCTCATTATGACTTATTGTTTTTTGCTATACACATTCTCTCTTATTATCCAACAGTATCCTAGCCTTTAATGTACCCTCTGTTCCCATCAACATTATGTAATGTATTCATTATCTCCGTAATTATTTTTCACTCTATTGGCCATCCTTCTCATCATGTTCTTTTATACTGTCATCGTGCCCCAATATATTCCGCGTTAGCATCATTCTCTTAGAGATACTAACTGTGTGTTCCACTCTACTTTCTGTACCTTAGTGTTGTGATTTGATGATACTTCCACATGCCGTCATTGTTTTTACTTAGCGCCCTATCCCGACAAGTCTCATTCTTCATTTATTACCGCGCTCAGTATTTCCATTATTATCCACTGCTGCTCTGATGAGCTTTCACTTTTATTCCAGTACATTCCACCCATCTCCCAGTAGCAATCCCTGAAGTTACTGTTGGGCTAAATGTAGCGACTGTCCCGGCTGACCTGGGGAAGCCGACGCATACAATAGTTGTTCACTTTTAGTAGTGATACGAGGGACACTAAAAGTTCAGCGATAAATGCAGGGTATCCTGGGGGCACATGTATTGCTTCTCATGCCAGGGGTCCTGCCAGGTTTATCACCACTCCAGCATTTATGGTGCCAGCTTTGCCAGCCTACGAGTGCGCAGGATCTGTGGGCAAATGCGCCCAAAAAAAAAAAAGGTACCACACGGAACCTGTTTGCTTTCAATGCCCAAATGTATATCATCTTGTATCCAGGCTAGAGGTGAGCTAACAGGGTTCTAGAGCCGTTCGATTGTACAGCTCTCGCCAACAAACGTGTCCTTTGTTATTACAGTGCCTCGTTACTCCAATTATACACAAAGCGTTTTATTAGATCCCAATAACGCCATCTTGGTGAGTTAGTTAGTTATTTATTGTTAAGGTTTTTCCCTCTATAAATAGTTTAGCTGCCTTTCCTCACACCGTAGTAATTAGTACTCTTATAGGAAGTTTAAACTGCCTTTGTCACAGTACGCAGTAACCAATTATTTCTGGTTTGTTATGCAGAGGTAAGAGATTAAATATGAATGCACACTTTGCAACCTTCTTAAAGTCCACATCCTCACTCCATTACACCCGTTCCTCCACCTCTTCACACACAGTCAGTGCTCTTCTGTATTAAAACCCTTCTATCGCAAATAGTTATACCACCATTAAGATCTGGAGCATTGTTCACAGTGTTTATCACTATGCTGTCTGTTCTCATTATGATACTCCACTATAATGCCTATGATGATGATGATAGAGTCTATATTTTATTCATTATATTTTTAACTCGCTATTCTTGCGACAAATCACCAAAACTGCAATCAGCGTTCTCTGCTGGACATACCACGGTTGTGTTTTTTTTTTTAGCTTGCTTGACAGTTTGTGGCTCGAAACTGAATGCTGAATTCCACTGCTGGCCGCCAAAGCAAACCTGCACCACAGAGCTAATGAAACGATCCCTCTGTTGCCCCTATAGTAAAATAGATTGACTCGCTTTTGTTTGCTAATCACCTAGTCTATAGTAGAGAATGAGGATTGATTTCATTATTTAATTAGCTTGTTTTTTTATGCCCTGACACACCACAAACTCGACCAGATGCATAAATGCACGTTTAACACAATGTTTTCAGAAACTGCAAACCTGTAAGGTTCCAAACTACGAATCGGTTATTTGGACCGAGATAAAACATTTACAGTTATGGCTTTTAGCAGACGCTCTTATCCAGAGCGACTTACAACTCGTACAGTCTTACAGTCCAAGCAACGGTGGGTTAAGGGTCTTGCTTAAAGACCCGACAGTGGCAGCTTGGCAGAGGTGGGATTTGAACCCTGGACCATTGGGTCCACACTCCATTACCTTTAATGCTAGGCTACCGCAGTCCACAGTGTCATAATAAGGTACAGAGGGTCTCCACCGTCAGCCTTCCTGTCAAAACCACATTACGTTCACGGAAATTCCCAGAATGAAATGATGGAAATACGAAGTGGAGGATAATGTTGGGTATAGTGTGTGTAGAGATTAGATGGCGTGTATTATGAGTATGGAGGGGGATCTAATCGGTGCAGTGAGTATAGCGGATAAAAAAATATGTGAACGGTGAGTATGGAGGAAAAACAACAATGTGAGAAAAGTGATCAAAAAATACGGGTGTAATGACAGTATGGGGATTTCAGGAGTATAACTGTGGGAATAGTGAGTATTAAGGGAAGTGCAGGTACAGTTATAAAGTAATAAACATAGTAATAAATAAAAATAAAACATTTTGGGGGAAAGCCAGGTTTACGTTGTTACATTTTCTAAACACGCATTTGTTAACCGATGTTAGTTTGGGTGTCGTAAATATAAAAAAAGTGGTTAAACCATTAATAAATAAATAAACAATTCATGTCTGTAAGAGGTGCACAGGATCTGTGCTATGTTTAAGAAAAAAACAGGCGTGGATGGATGGATAGCTAGCTAGTAGAATGGAGGATGGATGGATAGCTAGTAGGGTGGAGGATGGATAGATGGATAGCTAGTGGAGTGGATAGACAGATAGATAGATGGATGGATGGATGGCTAGTAGGATGGATGGAGTGATAGCTAGTAGAATGGTGGATGGATGGATGGATGGATGGCTAGATAGATAGCTAGTATGATGGATGGAAGGATAGTTAGTAGGATGGATGGATGGATGGATGGATGGAGTGATAGCTAGTAGAATGGTGGATGGATGGATGGATGGATGGATGGATGGATGGATGGCTAGATAGATAGCTAGTATGATGGATGGAAGGATAGTTAGTAGGATGGATGGAT
>JAUZST010069198.1:0-22062 GCA_034779995.1 Parotocinclus haroldoi | reverse complement strand
CCCCCCCCCCCCCCCCCCCCCCCCCCCCCCCCCCCCCCCCCCCCCCCCCCCCCCCCCCCCCCCCCCCCCCCCAGGACTAAGCTAAAAATTGTCTTGCATTCCTTATAAGGACTTTCTAATGACATGAAGAAGAATTACGGCTCACTGTAGCAAATGAATGCTCCACCTCTACACCGTAACCTAAAGCAAGTATTTTGGATTTTTACATACGACTTTACAAATAAAAGTTGGATTTTTTGTTAAAAAAAAAAAAGCAGTAAAATTCCAGGATTTCCCTATCATATTAGGGACAAGTATAACAAGACAAGGTTCACACACACATACATTTGTCTTGATATTCTTGTGGGTGGGGACTTTCCATGGACATGAATGACATGAATGATCACTGTAACAAATAAACCTAAAGCAAGTCTTTTGACTTTTAGTTTTTAGTTTTTTTTGTTTTTAATAAACAGCAAAATCTATTTTAAAAATCTGTTAAATTAGTAAGCAACTAATAACTACAACACACCAGGGTTGTAGATGGATGCATGAATTGATTTTTTTTTTATGTATTTGGGAATTTAGGATCATAAATTGATGCATTTATATTGGATACAGTTTTACAAGTCGTTTTTTTTTTCTTTATAGTCCTTGCTTATAACACTGATTGCTTGACCCCCATTAGACCTAATGCCGAGTTAATGCCGCAGTGGCACCTTTTTCAATATTGACCTCTACTTCTACATTTCCACTATTTGCAGATGCTTGCAGTTTCAGGCTTTTTTCCATTCAAATACCCAGTCTCAGCCGCTGCCCCCTTCGCTTGAAATGTAGCTGTTGGTTTTTATTACTTGTGTAATAGACGATTATTACTGTCAACAAAATTACAGCTCGTCTTGAATCTTTGGACAAAAATGACCTTGACCAAGACTGAGTGCAAACACTAACAAGTCTGAAACAACGGACCTACTGACACAGCCCTGCTGCGAAGTACCTAATACCACAGTCTACTGTCTTATAGTTGATGGCAGCTGTTGTTTGGGAAATCGATTTAATGCATTGCTGCTTATTGTATTATTTGAATTGGAAGTTTAAGATAATATGTATAATAAGCTCGGTGCTTATTATTGTTGACAGAAAGCACAAGACGCTGGCTCTAATTAAAGATGGCCGTGTGATTGGTGGGATCTGCTTCAGAATGTTTCCTACTCAGGGCTTCACCGAGATCGTCTTCTGTGCTGTGACGTCAAACGAGCAAGTCAAGGTATGGAAACGTTCATCCAGTCCTTTTTAAGAATATCGTTTCGCTCTGCGCTGATGCTTAACGTGCGTGTGTTTTAGGGCTATGGTACACACCTGATGAATCACCTGAAGGAGTATCACATCAAGCACGGCATACTTTACTTCCTCACCTACGCTGATGAGTACGCCATTGGCTATTTTAAGAAACAGGTACTCCTTGTTGAGTTTTGATTCTTTTCTTCTTCTCTTTTTCCCACTGAGCCCAGTTTACTGAATGTGGAATAAACACTGAGCATTTCAGTGTTTCATTTCGAAATGTCCCCTACGTTTGTGAGCAGCATGTCCCATTTGTTTGTGATCGATCTGATGTATTCTTTGACCATGTATTGAAGGGCTTCTCCAAAGATATCAAAGTGCCAAAGACTCGCTACCTTGGCTATATTAAGGACTACGAAGGTGCCACGCTGATGGAATGTGAGCTCAATCCCAAAATCCCCTACACAGAGCTATCGCACATCATCAAGAGACAGAAAGAGGTGAGTATTTTAGATCATTTTGCAGACTTTAGCCATTAGATAACAAAAGCATGTGACCGTTGCTGATGTCCTCATCCTGTTTTGGCGATTCGTTAATCACTTGTAATTAAACAGTGCGTGCGTTTCGTACTGATTTGAAAGAAGTCATAGGTGTAGGCAGAGTTAAAATGCCATTCAGAGATGACACCACCGAGTTTACGTGCACCGCACTTGGGTGAATGTGATAATTGGAAACCTTTGGGTGTTTACTTTGGAACCCAGCCAGTAATCTGTGATGTAATCTTCAGACTTTCCTTTCATAAATGCTGCCTTTCAGAGTCTCCACAAAAGTTTGCTCGTTTAATTCCAGAGTTTCCAGATCCTGTAAGAAAAATAAACTATCAGGCCAGTAGATAAAATGCCAAGTCTCTTTGGCCAAGTAAAGCTTAAGAGTGACTTTGGCTAGAATAAAAACGAGATATAAATATAAACGCATTTGAAAACATTTAACAATTGCATGAATTTCATTTTGGCTAGTCATTTTTAAATTACAGTTATAAGTTATAAACGTTATGTTATCTTTTTTTAAGAGCAGTTGCTTAGTTATGTTCTCCACTCTACTGCTCACAAAAATTGGGGCATATTTGAAAATGAAATATCCACAAATTTTTTGGAGCATTGTATTTGCCTGTCTCCATGGGTTGTTTTTTTTTTCCCCCGTTTCCAGTAATTCAGAGTTTAGCGCTTCAGTTAAACACACCATATCTTAGCGGGCTTGTTGTGAGAAGTGAGTTTTTCCCCAGTGTATGGGAGTAGTATTAGGCTTTTACTGAAAGGGAAGAGCACCACGATGAGAGCTAAGCTAAGGAGCGAGCTACGTCATCACCTCTTCCACTCTGATGAATACCTGCTTTGTTTACCTACCTGGTCAGGATAGTGGCTCGGAGGGTAGTGCCGCAGCCTCACAGCAATCCCAGGGTGGAGCGACCTGGATCCTTTCTGTGTCTGAATGGGTTTACACTGGGTACTCGGGTTTCCTTGTCTGTTTTTCTTTTCCTCGGAAAATACCAAAGCTCATGCTATTTGAGCTTTATAAAAACGTCTTCTGAATGGCTATGTAATATAGTCTGTTAGTGCCAGGAATCGGGCTTCCCAGGCAAGTCACCAAGGCATTGAATTTGTTGCATTTGACTTGCCTCAGAACTGGAAAGTGGGGAAAATACAACATTGAAAATTTGAGAGAGATTTTAACCAAGTTTGTTTTTTTGTTTTCAAGAAACAGACTGTAACCAATTAAGCCATCATAACGCTTATTTAAAAAGAAAATGTCCAGTTTTGAAATCCAATCCAATGTTGGGTCCATTGGGCTGCAGATCATAAAGAAGCTGATTGAAAGGAAGCAGTCTCAGATCAGGAAGGTGTACCCCGGGCTCACCTGCTTCAAAGAGGGAGTCCGACAGATACCAGTGGAAAGCATCCCAGGCATCAGTAAGTTTCTGGCGGCCTACTGTGCGTAACGCAAAACACCGTAGTAATAGAAACGGCTGCTGTTTCTTAGTAAATGTAAATGCCGTGTTAGTTTGTAGAACTAAACCGACAAGGCTTTTCCTATTGTAGCCTGTTTTTATACCTTAAACTGTTGCTTACACACACACACACACAACCTTTTTGCACAAACGAAAGCAGTTGGAACGCTACCGGTTGTGCTTTAAAATTGTCTTTTCTTAACTATCCAGGAGAGACTGGTTGGAAACCTAGTGCCAAAGAGAAAAAGTAAGTAACGCTGCTTTGTTCTGTGATGCTTTACTGAATCAGCTTGCTTGTGATTGGCTGTTTCTGTTATTACATAAACGCTTTTTGTGTTTTACAGTAAGGAGCTGAAAGACCCTGACCTTTTGTATAACATACTAAAGAATCTTTTGGCCCAGATTAAAGTAAGAGACATTTTTGAACTTAAGAAAATCGCGATACAAAGGACCTGGGGTTTCCGCAGCATTTTGATAAACAGTGCTGCAAGTAGAGTGGGCAGGGCTCTTACTCTGTTCATATGCCAGAGCCACGGGGGAGGATAGGGAAAGAGAGGGCCGTATTAAAGGCAGTGGAGAGATGCATTATGGCGTCATTGCAGCTTTGCTAAAAGAACAAATCTAATAGGGGCACATGAATTTTGCACATTACTGTGTTTCTGATTGAGTGATTAAACCTTTTAGCATACTTATAATTGACTGAATTAACAAAATAGTCATTTAAACTGCAATTCTCCTCTTAGAAGACCGTATAGTGCAATGTACCGATACTGTATCAATACAAAAGTACATATACTATAATGGAGGGTTTTGAACGTACTGTTCACCCCCTTGCCAGGAATTTGTTAGTATGTTCCATATAACAAAAACATATTTCATCAGCCTCTTGTTATTAACTCGTCATGAACATAAGAATGATTTATTAAGAGCATTCAAATAATTTAGTGCCAACCTATGTTCTAAGAGCTCCTGCAGAAGATGCACCTTATAAACACACTCCTATTTAACAGCTAAATTATAGAAACGTAAGGGTAAGAAGAAGCCCAGCTCAGCAAGCTTTCCAGACGTCACTATCAGCATGACATCATACTCCTGTACTTGCACGAACACACGTGATCCATTTGTTCTGTGCTTTCCAATCCGATTACAGACACACCCCGATGCTTGGCCTTTCATGGAGCCAGTAAAGAAGTCTGAAGCTCCTGATTACTACGAGATCATCAGATTCCCCATCGGTCAGTGTGCTCATTCACTCATGCAGTGTAAAACAGTTTGCAACCCAAGACAAGCTTCCAGTCGAATTGTTTTGGAGATCTGATTGTTTTATCAGTGTCGCAGTAAGAGTGTTTTGACTCCGTTATTAAAGGGTGATGTGACGTGTTAAGATAATTCAGATTGTGCACCGTAAGTTTATTAGTACAGTATTTTACTGTTTTTGTATTCGCAGTGAATTATGTGGAATATTACAATACGCATCGTATCGTAATGTAAGACCTTTCCAATATCCACCCTATTATTAGGAATAATAATTAGTGGAATTGCCAAAAATGCCAGCCGCAATATGACATTTCTTTGCTACTGGGTTGGGAGAAACCAATCGTGCAAATAAAGGCGTTTCTTTAATCCTCAAACCAGAGTTTGAAATGTCAGCAGTCGTGACTGAGATGCATCAAGTGGGGAGGGAATAAAAATTGGGAAGAACAGACATGTTTTGAGCAGCTGCTAAAATTAAAACTGTGCTGATGTTTCTACAGAGACAGTGATTTTAACGATCAATTTTCATAAGATCTTCTTCTTATTATTATTATTATTATTATTATTATTAATAATAATCGGCCAAGGTTTGTTGGTTTTTTTGGGGGGTTTCTTCACTAGTACCTAGGATGTAAAGCCACGTGCTGCTGTATAACATAAGGACATGTTCATATACACTTGTTTAGTATTTTATAAAGAGTTTGTCGAGTCTAAATGGAAAGCTAAACACCCAAATGTGTTACCATTTGATCGTTCAGAACAGTGGGATAGCCGGCTCTCTATTCTCTCAATTAGATCTGAAGACCATGACAGAACGGCTGAAAAATCGCTACTACGTGACCAAGAAGCTGTTCATCGCTGACCTGCAGAGAGTCATCACCAACTGCAGAGAGTACAACCCACCTGACAGCGAGTACTGCAAGTGTGCCAACACGCTGGAAAAGTTCTTCTACTTCAAACTCAAAGAGAGTGGTCTCATCGACAAGTGATTACTCCTGCTGCACTGCAGATAAACCACTCATTTAAAGACTTCTCAGAACGAACACGTAGGATTATCTTCCTTTTTGTGACAGCGAGAAGAGGCAGGAGTTCAAGGGGCTTGTTTCCGAAATGCAGGAAAGATTCGGGTGGAGGCACGGGTGTGTAGATGTTTTAAATCGGCGCAGGAGTAAGTGTTTTCGACTTCATTCTTCCCATTCTCTCTGTACAGTATCACTCGTAGTAATGGTCCATCACACACACATGGATGGATTACAATACTATTGGGTAATGATACCCACTGATTAAGCTTCCTCTCAGACTGGAATACATCGTCAAAGCTCAACTCAAAGAAATGATGAACCTAAACTAGCACCGAGTGTATGCTGTAATTCCACAGTTCCCTCGTTAAAAGGTTGTACTGACCGACTCTGATATTGCCATTCCACACCAGATGTCTTTTGATGGACACAGATCTTTTGTCTACCCTCTTCCTTCTTCATGGACCTCTAGAGTCACCTAAGGTCTTTGAAATTGGTCTTTCTTGAAGGGTTGCATTGACTGGACTTGCTTACTGGTTATGTCTCAAAGCCTGTACTCTGCAGAGTTCAATACAAGTAACGAATATATTGTCCGTTAATGGACACTCATTTACATAGGGGCTGTGTGATATCAGAAACACGCACCCCCATATCGAAATTCCTGTTATGCGATTTCATGCTACAAGGAATTCCCTTAAACTGCTATTCGCACCTTTTAACCTGCTATTACTATTGGCGGTCAGGAAAGTTTATTTATGATTTATATGTAGTGTCACTTCAGTATCAGTGGTCATATTCAGGACAAACCCAAGTTTATATCTAGTTTAACCCTAGTTATGGGCCAATTTTGCGTGACCAATTAACCTAATGCATGTCTTTTGCATGTTGGAGTACCCAGAGTAAACCCACACGGACGTGGGGAGAACATGCAAACTCCCCACAGGCAGAATTTAAGGTTGGGTCGATCCTGAGATCTTGGAGATGTGAGGCGATTGCACCAACCAATAATGTGAAACCATGTGGCCAAGTCAGGAAAGTGACGAAAGTAGATCCGAGTCTAAAAGGCCTCTAACATCAGTTTAAAGCCTTCACTTTTGTTCTAATTGATGGTTAATCATGGGGTGACATGTTTATTTTATTTTGTAATATTTTGTGCTGGAAGAAACAGCTGGGAGACAGTAGAAAACAGAGAGACTGAGGATTCCGTTTTGGAGCTGCTGTGCTTGGAGTTAATTATTTTTAGCGCTGATGTTCATGTGCAGTTTTACCTGTTATTGTCCCAGCATGCGTCTCTCTGAAAATGTTAGGTTGTTTGAGACATAACCAGAGAGTGGCTTGACGTTCTCTGTTGTAACAATAGTGTTAGTCCTTAACACTTAGCTCATTGTTCCTTCTGCTTGGTAGTTGGGTTTATAGATCATATTTTGGTTCACTGAAGTCTTGTTTCTCTGCTCAGAACTGTATTTGGACGCGTCTAACCTTTAAACTATTTCGAGGATCTGAAGTGTCCGGAGTGCAGTTCTGTGCATTCCCATGGCCAAGCCATTCCAGCAAATATACTGCACACAAAATTGAGGGGTTACTTCAAAATGAAATATCCCATGATGGAAATATCCCCTATTTTTGTGAGCATTGTGGATACAGAACCCACACTCAGGGCCTCAGCCCATATTCAAGAACTACTGTCCTTTTCAGGTGAACTCTTATGTCAATGCTGCTAGTTGTGCGTCTGGGATGCACTGAGCCCTGATTTAATGTTAATCTGTGTTATGGAAACTCTGATTCTGGTCCAGGCCTAACACCAGTACAGTAACCAGTCAGATTTTCTGCATGATTCTCTTGCTGACCTATGTAAAACATCACGGGCATTGTGGTGGTGTGCCGTTATCCAGTTTGTCTCATATGTGCACATATATGATCTGTGAGTCGTCATCATCACCCACCTTGAAGAAGAAAAAAAAATACCACATCTTATTGGTTCCATATTATTAGAACTGCTACCGGAGCGAAACGATGCATCCTTCGTCACTATTTTTGGTTTTCAGGTATAAGCCATATTTCACACTGAGTGTATTTACATGTGTGCTGTTAGACTAAATCAACTTATCTGGTTTGTTTTAGGACGAGTTAATCTGCATACGTTGCTTGCTTACATCACAATGCAGGTGTCAGATTTCCAAGGGGGAAGTTCTGGGTACATCAATTTCAATATATTTTTAAAAATGAAATATCACATTACTCAGTAGGAGTCTCCACTGAATTACTGCAAATAACTGTTTTTGGACTCATTAAAACGAATTTAACGAAGTAGTGAAGGGGTTAATTAAACTCTGTGTTTATTAAAACTTTCTGCACCAGAAGCTACACTATTATCCATTATTATTATGTCAGCTCAACTCAGTGTAATGTCAATGTATATAGGGGTTAAGTTAATGACAGTACATTAACAGTGACTATAGTAACCTTATTGGACCACAGACATATGTGTGAATTGACGTTGTCTGAACATTATACAGTGCATAGCTGGAGTATTTCCGTTCAATAAAGCAAGAAAAAGTCGTTTGATCAGGAATGGTAAATCCTATCAAATGATCCACAGACGGCTCTGTCAGTTAAGTGATGCTGTTTTACGACTGTCCATTATAGTTTCAGCTTACAGAGACACATTTGAAAGAAATCTGTTGGACCCCTGGGGCTTCAGGTACTCGAGCGCATGTCAAGCCGTGATTAAAGCGGTTTATTTTGTTCCATTCTTAGATTATGTCCATATACTCGGTGTATGTTCCACTGAAAGATCGCAATTTCATTGACCCCCGTTCTAGTTTCCGTGCCAGTTTTGCAGTTAGTTACATGTATAAGCTAATATCCATAAGCTCTGAAAGCTCTGTACTTTCTTTACTTCCTGGATTTCAATAAACTGTCTATTCAATGGTTATTCCACTGATTGCTGTTGCATGATCACAATCTTGCTTGTGACGTTTCCTGGCGTTAACCGTAGTGCTGTTAAAATATCCAGTGAGGTTCCATTTCACTCTGATCCGGCTGTTTATCTTGTGTCGTGTAAATGATTGAATCACGACTAGTTTTGCGGTTCTACAGTGTTCATATCAAGCTACAGGTTCCATGTAAAGATCAAAAGCGTTTCTCAGAGAAAACACGGGGATGATGTTCATGGCTTTGGTTACATCCTTCGGTGCGTTTCCTTGTACTGTAATTTTGTTTGTAAAAATAAACTTTTTATATGGTACTGCCTGATTTTCTGTTGCATTGTCTTTCAATTGCTTTCTGTTTCAGAGGCGTTTTGGTGTAATGGTTGGCTGCATCGTTTTCGAAAGGGGTGTGTCAACTAGAGAAGACGATTGTATTTGTTTTCGTTTCATCATGTGTATGTGAGGCTGCTAGGGGAATCCCTTTAGTTTCCATTTCCAGATATGACTTGCAGACATGAGTGGGGCTCCTCATGGGTCTCTTGGACAGCTCGTTCCACCTCGCCTCTTATACTTTTAAGTATTTTTTTAAAATGTATAATCTTTGTGCTCTTTCTATAATCTGTCTTACATTCTCTGAACTATTAGAGCTTCTATTAGGCTACCTGGTTGGTGTGCTATCTAATTGAAGACCTTCTAGAATAAGAAAACTGTCCTTGATCTTCCATATATGTTTTCTGAATGGTATGACACGCTTGGTTTTTTTTTTAGTTGTGGATCTCTAACATGGGTTATTTGTGTACCACTGTAACCTTCACAATACGTTCACTGACTGTCGTTTCATTTGTTCCTCTAGCTGGTGTGTGTAGTTCACACCCCTGGAGTGGGCCCTTCTTTTCATTCCAAGGTTTCGCTTTCGATTCTTAGACCGGTCTCTTGTGCGTTTAAAGAGCTGATCAGATGATTCTTCATCACAGACTGGTTGAGATTGATCGCTGATAGTTCTCCTAAATCATCACAGTGTACAGGTGAGTTCCTCTCCGAGTTGCTTATCTACTTTTTTGCCTCTAGATAGAGAAGACCTTTGGAAGTAATGCAACTCCGTGCTGTAATGTAAACTGAAGGTTTACTCTTGTGTGTTGAGAGAATGTTTGTGCCATAATAGGACCGCTGTCTAGTCTTTAAGGTTTTACCTTTTGTATGGTTACAATTGTGTTCAGTTAGTAAGTAACTCCAGATAGAAAGATCATAGGACTGTAGAGATGTCACATAAAAGGCCATACTGAGGCTTTATGGTAACATAACAATCTGAATCAGGGTAAACTGCATGCTACAAAAACAGGCTTTAACAGTAGTTGCAGGCTCGAACCACGGCGTTCGAGACCCAGACAGGCTCAAGACGCGTGCCAATCTCTGCTGAGACGTGACCATGCATGTCCCATGCGAGCCTCGAACCATTGGCATGCAAGCCCTCGTTGAGTTTTAAGTCTCTAGCTGGTCATCTCTATCGGGAGTTCTTCTATGATATCTGAGAACCTGTCTGAGAGCTGATATGATCCACAGAGTTCTAACAGGATCATAAAGATGCCAGAGATCTCACTGAGGGCTTACCAGGAAGAGGTGGTCCAGGAGGCTCTGAGAGGGCAGAACAGCATCATCTGGCTTCCTACAGGCGGAGGAAAGACCCGTGCTGCAGTCTACGTGGCCAAGAAGCACCTGGAGGCCCGGACCGATGCCAAAGTGGCTGTCCTCGTCAACAAGGTACACGCAGTAATCAACAAGCATTAGTCAGGTCACCACAGCACAACAAGCAAAACATGAAACTGGGGTAGAAAACTAAAGTCTTGTTTTACCAGGGAATTGCATGGGTGTTTTTTTTTAGGTGCACCTGGTCGATCAGCACTATGAAAATGAGTTCAAGCCATACCTGGGTCACATGACCAACATCATGAACATCAGCGGGGACAGCGATGAGAAGGATTTCTTTGGCCATGCAATCAAAGACTCCCGGCTGGTCATTTGCACCGCCCAGATTCTCCAGAACGCCCTAACAAGTGACGACGAGAGCAAGCACGTGGAACTTACAGGTAGGCTTAAGGACGATCGAAATGAGCATCTTAACGGCAGGAAATTAATTAACGGTATGCTATTGTCTAACGTACCAGAAATGTGGTTACACTGCGCGGTTACACTTTAGTGTGTTTATTGTGTGTTTGTGCAATGGAATCTATGCATTTAGTCATTTAGCAGCACTTATAACTGATATAATCTTACAGGCCAAACAATTTGGGCTTAAGGGCTTTTCTTAAGCTTGGCTGAGGTTAATTCTGATGTCACTTATTAGTTCGTAAAGCGTATTAGGAAGCATCATTTGCAATTCGGTTACCTAGAGGCTGATCGACCTATACTGTTTATGGTATCTAGAGTGTCCAGGCCACCGTAGGACACGTGCACACTAGGTTTGCAATGGTATGAGATTTTCATAGTATGATATCAGTCTTAAAAATATCACGGAATCCCTGTATTTCACATATATAACATACATAACACAAAAATGAGGGGATGTTTCAAAATGAATTTTAAAAGGTTCCCACAGGAACTGCTGGACAATCTGATCCTGTTCATGCCCCATCACCGTCAGTGTGTTTAACAGTCTTGGGTGATCATACACCCTACTGACCAGTCAATGTGGGGGCACTCTGGTCCAGTTTAACATGCTTTTGTTCACCCTAATGAATATATCACTGACTACACAATCACCATAATTGAGTTTGTGTCTCATTTGCGTAATCAAACAACTCTCTTTGACTTTTCTGATGGCCTTGTTTAATCAAATAATATCAAATGCTTCTTTTTGAATCGCTTCGTGTTCATTTTGAAATCTTCCGAAATATACAGAAATTGCAGTGTTAGAAGCGAAAAAGCTGAATCTTTAAATGAAAACGAATATATTTCTTTAGAAAGAAAAAAAAAATCCTTTGTCTTTGTAAACAGAATTGTGAAAGAAATTCTAAGTATGATTAGAATTGTGTGTGTGTGTGTGTGTGTGTGTGTGTGTGTGTGTGTGTGTGTGTGTGTTTATGTATAGTAGATTGTGTGATGTGTGTGGGATCTGTATACACAGAAGGATCGTGCCTTTATAGTCTTTTTCTTTTTAGACTTTACTCTGCTGATCATTGATGAATGCCACCACACTCATAAGGAATCTGTGTATAATAAGATCATGGCATGCTATATGGAGAAGAAGATTAAAAGGGAAATGAATCTCCCTCAGATCCTGGGACTCACTGCGTCTCCAGGCACCGGGGGAGCGAGAACACTGGAAAAAGCAGTGGAACACGTTCTGGAGGTATATGAGAGTTTGGGACACCTAAATATCTCATTAAATAACTTTGGATACAGATGTAACTGGCGTGGCTTAAATGCAGTTGCGTTAGATGGCATAACGCTCGTAATCCTGTGGACTGTGGTAGCGGTTAAGGTACTGGACTCTGGACCAGGAGGTCCAGGGTTCAAATCCCACCTCTGCCAAGCTGCTACAGTTGGGTCCTTGAGCAAGACCCTTAACCCACAATTGCTTGGATTGTAAGACTGTATCAGTTGTAAGTCGCTCCGGATAAGGGCGGAAATGCTGGAAATGGAAATGTAATCCAACTCGGCGAAGCACATCATCCCATACAAAAACGGTGACTCTTAAATAAATGTGATTTTTCTTTGTTTCTATATGTTCTTCTGAATGAAAAAACAATGTTATTCACAATACGGCGAAGCTACGATAGACTATTTTGTTTACGACTTGAAACGTTTCTAAAAAGGTATTTTAATTGCAGGAAGTGACGTTATTTTTTTCAATACTTACACGCGAAAAATGCATCGTGCTGCATCGTTTTAGGCTTCCGAAATAGAAAAGAAATCTAAAAATTGCTAAGCGTGAGTAAATCGAATCGGTCCTTACAGACCTAGTCATAGATATACAAAATATTAGGAGCAGTAGAAATAGTAATTTAATTCATACTGGAGTATGTCTGTACATGAATGCATCTCACTTCTCACCGATACCCTGTGTTACACAGATCTGTGCAAACCTGGACTCGGTTATCGTGTCCACCAAGAATTATCTTCCAGAGCTTAAACAAGCCGTTCCCAAACCTGTGAAGAAGTATGATATTGTGGATGATCGAACTTTGGTACGTGGTTATGTGTTCCTCATATACTAGCGATACATGTACACTCATTACTAAACCAAATCAACATGGCTGTAAATGATTGAACTCAATAGACTCATTCTTGCTGTTCCCTGGACAGATGTTAAGTGCCAGTATGAGCTTACATCAAAACAACAAATGTAACATACATGATCATCCCCGTGTCTCGGTACTTTCAGAGATCCACCCTTTGCTTTGATTACAGTCATCTGTTGTTTGGCAAATGTCTCTACCAGCTCTACACACTCAGACCGGGGACTATTTGCCGGTTGATCTTTGCACAATTGTTCAGTTTTCGTGAGCAGCAATAGACTAATAAATATCCTTTCATAGATTTCAGGCTTAGGTTTTAGCTCAGCGCTCTGTCTTAGCCACCTAAAGACATTCACCTTCCCATGCTTAATCCGTTTCACTGTTTTGTTGCACGTGTTTTATTAGGTTAATTGGTTGCTCTAAAGTAGCTGTGACTGAGCTGTGTTGATAGAATCTTGCTTCTGTCATACCTAGCCATTAACACTGAAAAAAAAACCTTCAATAAAAAAAGAATACATTTTTCATAGTTTAAATGTTTCTCAAAAGATGGCAGCAATAGCATTAGGGTTTTTTTTATATACAGTTATAATTTACACAGTTGTGATCATGCGTGTCTGTATGTGCTTTCCTCCGTGTCAGGACCCTTTCGGTGACCACCTGAAGCAGATGATGATGATGATCCATGGCTACATGTCAGTCGTCCAGAAAATCAGTTTGCGGGAAATGGGCACTCAGGAGTATGAAGCTGATGTAGTGGAGCTGGAGAAGCAAGGTCAGGGAGAATTATGCATACGTCCTCTGAACAAAATAACATATAGTTCAACTTTAAATGATCTACCAGGACATGTTTTATGTTTGTTAGATTTATGCGGGAGTCGTGCTAATAGAGCTGTCAAAATAAACATATAAATTATAAAAATAAACACGTTAATAACATGTAATATATATAGGTGTGTGACGATTCACTCTGCTCACGATTTGATTCACGACATTTTCTTGTTTACATTTTATTTTAACAAACAATGTAATTTCGCTGCTAGAAACATTTGAAAACAGTTTAAAAACAAAATACCTCTGTACAATATACTGTATCTTATATTCCTTATTTATTTATTTTTAATCTGTCGCTGCAGTACTAATCATGTCTTTGTGTTTTTGACTTAATCGCTTCACTGTCTTCTATTGGAGCAGCAATTCTAATTTCTTTATCAATTATTTAACGACCATAAAGACATTATCTTAACTTACTGTGGCTTCACCAAATGTTAAATAAACCAGGGAAAACGTTATTTTTGTTCAAACAAAGCAATGTGTGCTTGTATAAAAAATATAAAATTATATAATATATATATATATATATATATAATTATTAAATGATATACCGTTCACAAAAATTAAAGGATATTTAAAAATGAAATATCCACTATTTTTGTAAGCAATATTATTTAAAAACAAAGAAACTTTAGTTCCCCTGCAATGAAAAGACGCTCAGTATGCTATTAGACTCTGAGAATGGCCACCTGGTGTTCAAAAATGGAATTGCATTGGCTGGAAAAAAAAAATCAAATAAATCGAGGATTTATAGTCCAGACACCGATGATGCGTCGTCCCACCTGACATTGGACAGTGTCCCATTTTTATACCATGTGTCATGATGCAGTGTCACACCTCTTAATACAATATGCAATATACATGTACAATAACATTACATCGCACAGGGAGGCATTTAATAAGTATACCAAAAGTAGTCAAAGAGAAATTTCTACCACAACCGAAGATCTGTTCATTTGCTATCCATGTTCGTTTGCTCTCTGGCCCAAGCTTGACATTTTTGTAGGTCTTTTTTGAATGTGCCATATTTGTGACTGAAATCACATCTCAATTACCTATATTGCTTGATTTATTGTAAAATATCATTACTGCTTTCCCTACATCATTGGTTCCTAAACGTTTTCAGCAGTGCCTTCCTTTTGTAGATAATGTACAAGCCCCTGTAATTCATACAAAATCGCTGTATAATGAAGTAAATCACCTTTACAGTGGAGTTATTACAAGTCTTATCTTGTACTCTGGAACAGCGTGAATTGTTTTCCTTTACATGTTATTTACAAACACAGAACAATATCCTTTTTATACAATTACGTTTAGTCACTTAGCAGACACCCTTACTCAGAGCGGCTAATCGTTGCTACAGGCTTGCAGTCCAAGCAAGCAAGAGTTCCACATCTTTCATCAAGATTTCCACGTCTTTTAATCTTCATTCTTTTGCCTTGCACCTTCAATATAACGCTACGGGCTCCACTGCGAACCAGCGCCATGCATGAGGCCATTTCTAGGCATTTGTATGCTTACTGAGCGTTGCTGTTTTTTATGGTTTCCAGCTGCTAAAATGGAAAACAGGCTTCTAGCGTCATGTGCTCGCCACCTCAGGAAGTATAATGATGCCCTGCTTATTGGCGACACCGTGCGCATGGTGGATGCTCTGGGGATCCTGGAGGACTTTTATAGCACGAGTGCAAACATGCTGGATGCAACTGACCTCTTCCTTGTGGGACTATTTCAAGGTACTGACTCTGTCCTGTCCTTCATATCCTGCACCATTCAGTAGATCGATGCTCAACAACATGACATTCATTTGTGAACCAACCTGTTCCCCTGACCTGATATTCAAAGTAGAGGGTGACACGGGAGTGGATTTTCATTCCTGTCCCATCCCACTCCCGCAGAAAATAAGCCTGGTAAAATGACTCCCGCTCCTGTACCGCTCCCATTTCTTCTACTTATTTTAGTTTTTAGGCAATACAATTAACTGAATCTTATCCCCATTCATTTGTGGTAATATAGAGAGACATTTTATGCCTTAATAAAAAAAAATATCCTGCACTAAAGGTCACAAAACAAGTTTTTCCTATGGAGGAGCAGCTGCTAAGTCCCTGTTAAATAAACCCAAACGTAACATAAAGTTGCATTTTACTCATTTATTGAGCAATTATTTCCTTAAAACATTAGGCATTGATTTGCCTAAAGAAAAGACTGCACAAAGCAAGAGAAGTGTTGTCAACCAACAAATGTGCACAAAAGCATTAACTTCCCAATTCACACACTGTCTGAGTTTTGTATAAAGAAAAAAGTGCATATGATGCAAATATTAAATAAATTCCCACAATTTGCTTTGCAAGTGTGTCTCTTGAAGTCACTCGTCCCAGACTCACTAAAACTAAACCTGTCTTACAAGTAGCATACATCGTGTTAACACTCGACTCTCATCAAGTTCATTAATATTTGTGACTTTCCTGTCAGTTCTTTGAGTTTATAGATAAGTCGTTACTTCTGACTTTGTGTTGCAAATTAATTTTTACCACATCAGGTTCTGAGCTTGCTGCAGTTCTATGAATGCCGGTGGCTGGAAGCACCGTTGACTTCTGGGCCGTGTAGTTCTTTAGAATTGCGTTACTGTAGGTTTGTTAAAAGAAAAAATGACCAAATGGCGGTGCCTATTCTATAGTTATCTTTTTTCTTATTTATTAGTTCCCGCTCCCGTCTGCTCCCGTCTGCCCCAATCACGTGACCCGTGGGATTCCTGAAAAAATGTCAGCCTCTAATTCAAAGTATTAATCAACTGTGTGCAGATTCTGCATAGGGACAGGCTGAATAAGTCTTTAACATTTTATAAACAGTTTTTTTTTCTTTTTTACTGAGATCAAATAGACATGGGTATACTGATTGGGATTCAGACAAATGGAAATATTTAGCAGTTTTGTGACAATTTGTTGTGCCTGACCAATCATTTTTGGAAAAAAAAAGCAAAGTGAGTTTTAGGTTGAGCCTTTACAGTGGCGTTTGAAAGTTTGTGAACCTTTTTAAATAGGTATTTTTGGCTTTTTTGAGTTCTGCATATATAGGAGGTGTTGTTTTGTTTTTTTTTTAAACCCTGGCATTTGGGGGTCTGGATTTGAGAAACACGTAAGAAAGAAAATCTAAATTATTTCCTATTATCTTAAGAATCTCTTCATTGTTTTCTTTTGTTGCATTTTACAGCTTACAATATACGGCACGAGACACATTTTGAATTTGTATATATCATTCTTTCTGTCATAGCAAGTACATTTGCAGTTAAGAAATGCAGTGATGGTAGAAGAAACTGCCAAGAGGGGAAAAAAATCGTTTATTGCAACGTGTCCCTCACAACTGTTTAAAGTTGGGATGTTTATTTTGTCCAGTCTTAAAGCCTAAGAATGTAGGAAAACATTTTAGAGCATAACGTTTTAAGAATACTACTTGATCTTAAGAAAAAATGCAATCGTTCTTCCGAAGTTTGACGAATAACATTCTTTTTAACTTTTTGAAAAAAATTGGTCGCTCTTGGTCGCTGTCTTGCTGCATGATCCACATTCTCTTGAGTTTCTCTTCATGCATTTCTTTTTTTTAATTTGTGCCAAGCTGCCAATTTGGCCCAGATACGGCAAAATGGGCCCAAACCGTGATACTACCGCCACCATGTTTCCCATGTGGGATAAGATTTTTATACTGTAATGCAGTGTTGTCCTCTCCCACCCAAATACTACATAACGCTGTTGTTTACTGACCTGACTTGAGTACATATTTAGAAATTAGATTGGTCTGATCTATAAGTGAGAGCCTAGTGGAGGAGATTTTTAATTGGTCAGTGCTGTTTCTCTTTACCCAGAGAACAGAGTGGAACTGAGGCATCTTGCAAACAATCTGAAATATGAGAACCCCAAACTGGAAAAGCTGCAGCTCACCCTGGTCGAGCAATTCCAGGACAAAGCCTCACGTGGAATAGTCTTCGCCAAGACGCGCCAGGCAACACGCTGTCTGCACGACTGGATGAGTACCAGCCCGGAACTAAGACGTGCCAACATCCGTGCCGCCATCCTTATCGGCGCGGGCACTGGTGCCAACTACATGACCCAGGTCAGCTATTCCTTTAAGTGCCCATTCAATTCTGGCAAGAGCTGCTTCAGATCTGAAATGGTGAACGTCTCGACTGTATTTCCATGCAGACAGGACAAAAGGAAACGATTAAGAATTTCAGAAAGGGCGACTTCAACCTCCTCATCTCCACCACTGTGGCTGAGGAAGGCCTTGACATCCGGGAGTGCAACGTGGTGATCCGCTATGGACTGCTGACCAATGATATCGCCCAACAGCAAGCTAGTGGCCGGGCCCGGGCCAAGGACAGTGTGTATTCTGTGGTGGCAAATGCAGGTGGACGTGAATTGCGCAGGGAAAAGACCAACGAGTTCTTGGAGGACCTGACCCACCAGGCTATTGCCAAAGTGCAAAGCATGACGCGTCATGAGTTCAGAATGAAGGTCTGTCACTTTTGCTTTTACAACCAGAATCACTGTCAGAAAAAAAAATGGCTTGACGTTGGTATGGGATAGGAAAACAGGAAAACTTTTCAGGCTCACAATGCACGATATTGTCATTATCATTTGTATGGCACGTTGGTTTTTAGATAGATCAATAGATACACTGCTCACAGAAATCAAGGGATGTTTTTTTAAATGAATATGAAGCGGATTGAAAACAAGAAGCATTTTATTGTTCTTCATTAAACAAGATAATCGCAAATGAAAAGTCAAACGATAAAAAATTTGGCAAAAAGTTGTCAAACTATATGAGAGTGCCCCCACCTTGACCGTCCGGTAGGGTGTATGGTCACCCATAACGGCCAAAACACACTGACAGTGATGGGTCATTCACTTTAAAGGCCAAGGTCGAAAGAATTAACAGGAAATAAAAAGATGTATTATATACATCCAACTCGCGTACTAGAAGACTAGTACAAGCGAACCCTTGGGACACCTGTTAAAAGAAAAGCGCACCGGGTGTCACTGCTGTCAGCAGAACAGGCGAGTGAAGCGACAATTCAAACAGGCTCACCAAAATTGGACAAACATTGAATCGTCGGATGAGTCTTGATTCGGTAGGATTCGGCATGAACAGTACGAAAGCATGGATCAGTCCTGATTTGTATCAGCGGTACAGACTGGTGCTTGTGGTGTAATGATGTGGATGATATTTTCTGGTCATTTTGGGGAAAACGGCTATAATTCTTTTTTTACTGTGGTTTTGACTGTATTTACATTTGTTCCTTGGATCGGATGAGATACCCAACCTTCTACACAAGTCTGTGGCCTATAATATTGCAACGGTGTTTTATTCATTTAAAAATGTAACACTATGATCAGGACTAAATGCTATGAATTTTGCAGACAAAATTTTCCAGGCCACTGCTTTTGGCTCCTTTGCAACATCATGTCATGTGTGCAGATCATGGATTTGCAGAAAGATGCAGTGATGGCACGAACGCTAGCGTCCTTGGAGTTGGATCAGAAGAGGCATCGATTCAGTGCAGCCACGGTGCAGTTTGCCTGCCGAATTTGCTTCACCGTCGTTGGCCGTGGTGATGATATGAGGATCGTGAACGATACACAGCACGTCAACATCAACCCAGATTTTAAGTGAGTTTCTAAGTGGTAGAACGTCCGTTGTTTTTATTTGACCAATCTTCTGACACTATTGGCGTCTTATGGAAGCAGTTGTGCAATATGGTGGCGCAGCAGTTAGCACATTCACCTTACAGCTCTGATTGTCCCAGGTTTGACTCCCACATCCCAAAGACACGCAGTAGCTCGGCCGGTCACGCTGAATTGTCCCCTGAACAGTGTGATTATATAACCTTGTCTCACGTAAATGCAGTGGAGGAAATAATTATTTGATCCCTTGCTGATTTTGTTTGCGCACTTACAAAGATATGAAAAGTCTGTCATTTTAAGAGTGGGTTTATGTTAACAGTGAGAGTATGTCTAAAAGTAATCCAGAGAATTACATTGTATAAAATATATACATTTATTTGCATTTTGCGGACAGAAATAAGTATTTGATCCCTCTAGCAAACAAGACTTAATACTTTCAAAACCCTTGTTGGCAAGCCCAGCAGTCAGACGTTTTTTGTAGTTGATGATGAGGTTTGCGCGCATGTCAGGAGGAGTTTTGGTCCACTCCTATTAGCAGATCATCTTTAAATAATTAGAATTTTAAGGCTGTCGCTTGGCAAATCGGACCTTCAGCTCCCTCCATGAGTTTTCTATGGGATTAAAGTCCATGATCTTAATGTGCTTCTTTTTGAGCATCCTTTGTTGCCTTGGCTGTATGTTTTGGGTCATCATCGTGCTGGAAGACCCAGCCACGACCCATGTCCAGGCGGACATTTCTTTTAGATGTTCTGTCTCTCACTGTTAAAATAAACCTACCCATAAAATGATAGATTTTTCAAGTGGGCAAACGTAGAAAATCGGCAAGGGATCAAATCATTATTTCTTCCACTGTATAGCCATTTATGCTGATGTGACGTTAAAGAAAACTAATCAAACAAACATGGAAGTCATTTGCTACCTACTAGTCTTCCGTCTGTGACCTTGTTTATACCTGGTTATTTCATGCCTCTTTTGTCTGGATTGTGTCCTGATAGAATTTTAAACGCATGCATTTATACTTCAATCTCCAGTCAGCCAGATTGAAGTCTGATTGCTGGACCACCCGCTTCCTGTGTTGTTCAGTTCTTATTTGCAAGAGATGATTGTTGAATCAAAAGTCAAAATTTTCCATCATCTGATTGGGCGGCTCGGTGGGTAGCACCACTGCCCAACAGCAAGAAGGTCCTGGGTTCAATCCCAGGGTGCAGTCTGCATGTCCTCCCCATGTCTTCGTGGGTTTACTCTGGGTACTCCAGTTTACTCTCACAGTACGAGGGCATGTATGTTAGGTTAATAAATTACTTTACTTGAAGAAGCCAAATAAACAAACTTACTTGCCTTGACCTGTGTGTGCCTGCCTGTGCCTGCCTGTGCCTGCCTGTGCCTGCCTGTGCCTGCCTGTGCCTGCCTGTGCCTGCCTGCCTGCCTGTGCCTGCCTGCCTGTCTGTCTGCCTGTCTGTCTGCCTGTCTCTCTGACTGGCCAGGACATGGATCATGAGCGTTATTATGGGATGTATGGGGCAGCACTTTGGTATTAGATGAGCCTGGAAACACATGACTATTAAGTGTAAATTCATGTCTCTCATCAGGATACAATCCAAATATAAGAGAATGATTTTCTAAAAATTAATTCACTGTGTTTTTTTTTCAGGAGGAAATACAAGTCTGGAGGACAGGTTATTCTAAATCAGACATTTAAAGATTGGGAACCTGGTTGTGTCATCAGCTGTGCTGCATGTGGACAGGTAAATATTTTATGAGTACAATAAAAACCAGACACACACTTACTGCCCACTTTATTACGTACACTTTGCTAGTACAGGTTTGGAACCCCTTTTGCCTTAATTAATCGTGTAACAAATTCAACAAAGAGCTGGAAACTCCACAGAGATTCTGCTCCTTTTTGTCGTTATGGCAGCATGCAGCTGCTGCAGTTTTGGCATCTATGATGTGAATCTCCCATTCCACAGTATACCAGTGCTGCTCTATTGGATTGTGGTCTGGTGTCTGTGGAGCCCATTTGAGTACAGTGAACTCAGGGTCATGTACAAGAAACCAGTCTCGAGATGATCTGTGCCTTGTGGCATAGCATGTAGAAGATGGAACACTGGTCATAAAGGGATGGTCTGCAACCATACTCGGGGAGTGACATTTAAACGATGCTGAGCTGGTGTTTAAGGTTGCTAAAGTGTGACCAGAAAATATCCCCTACACCATGACGCCACCACAAGCAGTCTGAAACATGAATCCAAGGCATAAAGGATCCATGCATTCATGTTAAGCCAAATTCTGACCCCATTATCTGAATGTCGTATCACAACTCGAGACTTATCAAACCAGGCTTGGTTATGCATTCAGAAATGCCCTTTGCTTACCATGACTGCAGTGAGTGGTTATTTGAGGTACTGTTGCCTTTCTATGAACGCAAACCAGTCTGACCGTTCTCCTGTGACCTCTGGCACCAACAGGTCATTTTTGTCCCGAGAATTACCCTCACTGGATATTTCAGACCATTCTCTCTAAATCCTAGAGATTGTATGTGTGAAAATCCCAACAGATTCCAAAATACTCACCAACAACTACTGCAAGTTAACAGTATTTAACTTAACTTACTCACTTACCTTAATTTACCTTAACTTACCTGCTCACTGACCTCCCTTCTCCCATTTTGATGCTCAGTTTGAACTTGATCACGTCTGCATATTTAAATGCCTTGAGTTGCTGTCGTGATTGGCTGTTTAGATAACTGTTTTGACAGGAGGATGTAATTATGTGGCCTGTGTGTGTGTGTGTGTGTGTGTGTGTGTGTGTGTGTGTGTGTGTGTGTGTGTGTGTGTGTGTGTGTGTGAGTGT
>JAUZST010069197.1:0-48377 GCA_034779995.1 Parotocinclus haroldoi | reverse complement strand
ATGCACAATGCCCTAATCAATAGTCGGATTGTTATTGTAAACCACTTAAAAAGTTTGTTTATCATATAAGTAAAGTTTGTTATACATTAAGAATGTGGCAATATTATATAATATTTGCATAAAAGATTGTTAATTGTGCTTGTTCCAAAGTAATGCTTTTTAGTACAAAACGTGCAATTCTAAAATGCTAACATTATAGTTATATGGTATAACAAACTCAATAAACTGTCATCTTTAGATAATAGAATACATTACTTATAATTAACAATTTAAATGGTGCAATATAATGCTAAATATTGATGATGGTATACTCATTGTGCATAGTGAATAAGATCCTCCATATTTTGCTAAAATGGCTTGGGTTAATGTGCATGGATGCAAGTTTGTCTGAAAAAATGTTATAAAATGTATAATGAATAAAAATGTATAAAATGTTATAAATAGTAGCCACCAGAGCAAAAAAAAATCTAACCCATGCCACATTAAAACCTGGCACTGTTTTTGAGAACTACCAGAATGCACAACAGTACAACTCAGTATCTTCAAGGTGAGACTACCATGGATTAACAGGTGTTTAGACATTTTAGTTACATTACAAACATTTAATCAATTTCTCAAGGTTATAAAAAGTTCTCAAAGGTGTCTTTGTGGATTTTGCACTATTTACAACCAATGGTTTGCAAAAACATTCATACCCCATTTTGTCATCTTACAGCCACATTTTTCATTTTTGTATGATGAATTGAACCAGGCTCATTGAGATGCTCAAAGCTTAAGGTTATATTTTTTATACCCTAACCCTGTTTTAACCTCTTTACAACTGACCTGTCTAGTGAGTTCCTTGGTCTTTGTGATGCTGTTTGTTCACTAGTGTTCTCCACTGAGGCCTTCACAGGACATGTGTATTTATACTGAGACTAAATAAGACACAGCTAGACTCTATCAACTAATTAAGTGACTTCTAAAGGAAATTGATTGCACTGAATTTTATTTAGGGGTATCAGAGTTCAGGGGACTGAATACTTTTGTCTGTCGCTCTTTCAGATGTATATTTGAGTACAATTTTGAAAACCATTGATCTTTTTCATTTCACTTCACAAGTATGTGCTACTTTGTGTTGGTTTAGTAATTAAAATCTAAATAAAACACGTTTCAGTTTGTAGTTGTAAGGTGACAAAATGTGAAAAATTTTACTTTTGCAAGCCACTGTATGTTACCATTTTAACCCCTTTATTCTATATAGATTATTATCTAGCCTATTTTCAGGCATGTAATGACTTAGGCATGTCAAGCAACTTCATCACCTCATTGATTATTTCAAAGTAAGAATATTACTTTTATAATAATACATATTTGCATGGGCAGCTCAGTGGCTTGGTGCGTAGCACTGCTGCCTCACAGCAAAAAGGTCATAGGTTTAATGACAGGGTGGAGCTGCCAGGGTCCTTTCTGATTGGAGTCTGCATGTCCTCCTTGAGTGAAGATATGTGATATAGAAATTCTGCGCTTTTCTGTAGGTTCTCAAACTTTATTTTGACCTGTGTATTTTTAAGTGGCCAATTACAAAGCTTGTTAAACCCAAGTTTATTATTCTGATTCTAGTGAAGTGTAAAGTTCTAAACATGCTCATGTTTGGCAGGAAGGTAGGGACTTATCTTTGCAGGACATTTAGATTAAGTGTGCATACTCTTCGTGTTGAACATGTTTGCTGATTACAGGTGTCATAGATGGCAGGGAGAGGGTGCAACACATGCACCTCACTTGGCAGAATTATATGACTGGACTATGAGGCTTTATTTTCTCCACATGCACTCCTCTCGATGTGGGATTAGGTCTGACATGTGAGCCAGTGTACTGCACAGGCTGGCACTCATTAAACGGGAACCTCGAGAAGGTAACCATGGTGAAGATGGGACTGGGGCCTTGGCTCTGGGGAGTAGCCAGCAACATGAAGTGCCAAGTTGGATCTTGCCAGTTACCTAGGCAACACAGCGCACCATTCTACTATGCCCATTTGAGGATCTCTAAGAATAGAGAGAAATAGAAATATTAAGGTCTTTTGTGATACACAGTTTGTACATGTGATATTTGTGTAGTGAGGATGGAATGACAGTGAGCTGACATTTGACTCTGTTCTACAGACTTGATGCATGATTTTTTATAGTGAAGAGACAACCATTCCTGCCACTATGAAAACAACAAAACTAAGAAAATATTTATCAACAGAATACCAATGGAAGCCAGTATGTAAGATTAAAGTCCTATTCAAAACCAGGTCCATATTAGTGATATTTAGTCGTTCTGTTCAAATAGAAGGAACAGCGTGTATATAGGAATTCTGAAGTAAATCACATTGTTACAGTCACTAAATTTAAATTAGTTGCAGTCTTTGACACTGTATAATTGTAAAACTAAAGAGGACCCTTTTGTATTTGGAAAGTTAGTTAGTCATGTAGATGTGTTGTATGTAAAGTGTTACACTGGAAACAATATGGTTCTGGCATGAAAGCCAGTAAAGCAACATGCCATCTGTCATTTTTATGGAATACATAATACAGTAAATAGATACAGAGCTTCAAGACTGGAATATTTAAGTCATGGTCTATTAAAATGAACCCAGTGTGGGTATGAAGTAATGAAGTGCTGAAGCGTGTACATGCTTGGCATGACCCTTTTGCATGGCCATGGTTGTCATGCCAGTTGGATATTTGGCTTTGTAGTCGAGCAGGATTCTGGCCATAGATGGTAATCAAAAATTGGACACATCATGTTTTAGGCTGAATTGGAATGGGGTTCTCTCTTTCTTGCTCTGTCTTTTTCTGTTTTGCCAATCTCCTTTTTTCACGGTCTTAATAGTGATAGATGGAGGTGCATACGAAACACTGGCATCATGTTTTTGATAGCATCTGTCTGGTTACCATTTTCTCCATTGCTTGCAGGTTGTGCATTGTGTGAGTGTGTGTACTTGCGTGAATGTTTGTGTACAAAAGAGCTCTTGTTTGTGTTATGTTATGTGGTTTGTAATTACAGTAATGTCTTGGCACACTGTTTCTGACTTGGATGTGGATGTTGTAATGTTGCTTTAAAACAGATTCCAGCATTTTGTGTTCAAAGATTTTTTAAATGAAAGCATATGGTCAATGAAGCCACTAAGGGAGAGCACAAAAGGAAAACTTTCTGTCATCATTAAACCAATAAAAACAAACTTTATGTAGAATAAATTAAATTAAAATTCCTTTATTTTCAGTAAATGTATGTTTTCCATAAAGCAGAGTGTGTTATGGATGATGCAAGTAATGAAAGCCGACATCAAATGACCTATTGGTTCAAGTTGTTGTGAGGAGAGAGACATCTAAATATTTATATTTAGGTGTTGTCTTTTTGATTGCCTTCAAAGTCACAGAATATACGTTTGTGCCTTTAAAACATGCAGAAGGTAAGACCAAAATATGTATTTATATACATTATCGTATATATACTATTTACCATCTGTAGCTGATACTGTATATGGGAGCAATAAATAAATAATTAGTCTTTGTTTTTATATTTCACTCTAATGCAACCATATTAACATATATTGCTTTTTGTATGTTAAAGTAATTTATGTATGCATGCTGTAGTATAAAAAAATAGTTATAACTCAAGTCATAAAATCAGGTTAAATCACAACTTAAATAGCTCCTGCCAATAGGTATTATTGGGGACAATGCTGTCTCATCATAATTTTCACGACATGTCTTTGTATTAGAGATGGATGGAACCCACTGATATTCTACTCCTTTGAGAAATGACTAGTTGTATTAAATTGGCTGCTTTAACCTTTTCCATTTGACCTGAAAACCAGGTAGCTCAGCTCCACTCCCACTCTATTTTAATGATATTAAAGAGCTTCCTTACTCTCTGAAAAAGGTATTTGGATGCAAGACAGAATTCATCAGATTTCAGACATCAATCTCTCATATATATGGGGATTAAATGAGAGAGTACATTTAGTCTGACTTCGCAGCATCAAAACTGTTTATCTAATGTAGATTTCTTGGTGATAATATATTTGATACCCATGTATCAGCAGGTGTCATTTGAAAGCGTGTGCTGAAAAATTAGTACATACCTCCATAGCCATTCAACGGCCTGATGTACACAGAAATGATAGAGAATGGGACTTTATTTTCATTTTGATGGCACTGACAATGGTCAGTTCCTCAGGAACATGACACATGTATTTATTACATAGAAATCCTTAAAGCAGGGTGACACCTTGACTATCTCAACTGCAACCCCACCTGCCCTCAAAAGTAATGGCCATCAACTTATTGCTGGCAAATCCATCGTCCAGATCCAGGCAGATCTGCTGGTGAAATAAATGTGCAAACCAGAAATGAACAGCATTATCCAAACCATGTGCTTGGAATGTTGATTATTGCACTGTTTATTTTAGCTGTTCTGAAAAAGCTAAATGTCAGCTAAATGATATAAATGCAACAACAATGTAACACAGTTGTTACAGCACTTAAAATGAGCAACAAAAGTGCAATTTAATATACCAGAAATGCATCCTTGCATGTCTTTTTATTATAGAACTATGATTTGTTTGTATTTTCCTGCAAAAACTCCCAAAAAGTTTTATTTTTTATTTTAAGTTTTATTTAGTTTTGGATAGTAATAGTGGATCATACACTATTGTTCTAACAGGCAGTAATGTCTAATGAGAACAACACAAAGCACTTCAGTAAGTCACCATGGATAAGCAGTTACAAATTGTAATGACTAGAGCTAAGCCTTCACTTCAGGGCATGGACAGAAAGAAACTAGTGCGACATGGTGGTGCAGTGGGTATCACTGCTTCTTTACACTATGAGATCCCCGGTTCGATCCTAATCCTGGGCTCTGCTTGTTCCTTACATACAATATTTGTTTACTCTGTAAAATGAAAAATGTTAAGGTTATTAGAGAAAATTTTAATAGTAAAACATGTTTTACTTAACTGACAAAAAAGTAAGCATTTACTTATTATTCTGGTAATAGTCTGGTGTAAAAGATGGACAGGTAGGCATAAATGGAAAACAGAAAAAGCCAAGAAGCAGGTGATCGATATTCTCCTTGTGAGGCATGTCACTCATCCAATACTGATGTAAAGCAGAATGCTCCAGAGAGATGGATTGCCAGAGACCCATCATCACATTATACCTGTAACATCTTCATTCTTGGCCTGCATAACGCTTTCCACAGAGATAAAATGATACTCTGGCAGGCACCAAATAATACATCAAGTGCTGATTGAGGTTTTTCCAGCTCAGAAAGCTCAGGTAAATATTCTATCCTAATTGATTTGATAAATACTTATTTTCACTGCTGAATGACAAAATAATGTACTGCCAATAGTTGGTCTGTTATGGGTTTTCAGCAAAATGCCCCCTAGTGAACAGTTTAAGAGATTTGATATAGTGTCAATGCAGAAATCAACAGTAACTATAATGTAAAAATGTTTGTATAACAATAAATTCATTTGTAATTTCAAGTTGAATTGACTTATTAAACAAAATTCAAGTTAATATTTAACTCCAAATCAGAAGTTCCTCAGTTCCGCATTGACTTCATGTTTTGTCTGGTCAATTGCATTTGTTAATGAACATCCATTCTTGCATTTCAGGCCTGCAGCATTCCAAAAAAAAGCTGGGACAGGAGAAATTTTGGGCTGCAAAACTTTGATCTGATTTCAAACAGGTGACGAAAACAGTTAATTTGTTAAGGTTCCATACCTTTTTCCTTGGAGCGTTCCTGTCACACCCACGCTTTCCTTGGCGGACCAGACCTGCGCACGCGCACATTCACCATCGCATTCGTATTAATTTCCCTCACCTGTAGCTCATTTACGTCCTCATTAGGCAACCTATTTATTCACTTCTCTCGCACACCCTCATCGCTAAGTCTCTTGGTTCACCCCCTGAGTTTGTTTATACTATTTATCACTGTACTTACCGTTGCCGACCCGTTTTCATCTCGCGTTTCCATCCGTTGCTTAACCCCTTTGGATTCCGTAAGTTGTCTGTTTGGTATTCGACCCTGGACTGTTTCTGACTGTTGTTTTGTGTCTGAAAAAAACTGCTGTTCGGAACGTTGCGTGTGCCACCGCCATTTTGTATGCTCCGTGATAGAAGACTTAGCCGCACATGGAGGCAGCAGCTGCTCCAGCTGACGCTTCTCCCGTCATAAGCAACGAGCTTCAGGAACTCTGCTCGCAGCTTATGGAGGTATATCAAGTACTGTGTATGTACTGTGGTTCGGACCAGCAACGCCGGCCCGAGTGCAATCTGGCACCACCCCCCAGCTGGCCCCGGGTGAGTACTGTGCTCAGCAGCAGATCGATCACAGTGCCCATAACCATTACTCTTACCAGACTCTCGTCTTTCTGTCGTAGCGCTGATTGACTCGGGGGCCCAGGGGAACTTCATGGACAAAAATCTGGCTACCACAGCAAAGATCCCGAACTCTCGTCTCCCTGTGGATCACCGCATTACCGCCACCAACAGCCAGCCCCTGGGTTAAGGTCAATCCCTGCACCTCGGCCTGATCCACCCTTCCAAGTTTCCCCTTTCAACTGGATTCTTCTTTGTCCCAGACGGGTCCCTCAGACTCTGCATTGATTATCGGGAGCTAAACAAAATCATCAGGAGATACACATACCCACTACCCCTAGTGCCGCCATCCCTAGAACAACTTCGAGCGGCACAGTGGTTCACCAAACTCGACCTACACAGTGCATACAACCTGGTCCATATCAAGGAAGGGGGCGAGTGGAAAACAGCCTTTTAGTACCAGTACGGGTCACTATGGCCGCTAGACGTCTCAACCCCCTGCCAGGCTTGGTGGACCCTGTTCTTCACCACGTTCGACATCCTCATCTCATACTGCCCAGGTTCCTGCAACACAAAGGCGGACGCACTGTCGAGATGTCTTGCATCCCCTCTTGAGTCTAAGGAAACGCCGGAGCCGGTATTGCCGGCCTCATGTTTCATTGGGGCCATACATTGGGATTTGGAGGAGCTTGACCAGCTCCTTCCCCAATCTCAACCTCCCCTAGAAACCCCCCGACAAAAAGTATGTCCCGCCGAATTTTCGGGACCGTCTACTCATATGGGCTCACCTCTCGCTGCGTTCTGGACACCCTGGGGAATCCCGTACGTACCAGCTCCTAGCTTTACGCTTCTGGTGGAAAAGTATGTACAAGGATGTGCACGCAATCTCCCCGCTGGTCACCTCAACCCTCTACCCATTCCAGAATGTCCCTGGTCCCACCTGGCCTTAGACTTTGTAATGGACCTTCCACCATCATCAGACAACACCACTATCCTCAGTGTCATAGATCACTTCTCCAGGGTAGTTAGATTCATCCCTCTCCCCAAGCTGCCCACTACCCTCGAGACAGCAGAGGTACCCCCCGAATCTTCACACTCTTTGGGATCCCGGAGTCCATCCGTTTGGTATTCGACCCTGGACTGTTTTGACTCTGCCGTTTTCTGCCTGCCATTTTGTGTCCGAAATAAACTGCTCTTCAGAACATTGCGTGTGCCTCCGCCATTTTGTATGCTCCATGACAGTTCCGCCGCCATCGCCGATTGCCGTTACAGAGACATAGGTGAGGCGGTTTATAACTGGTGTCTAATTTTGTGGCGTGATGACAGACACGTGCTGTTCCGTACTTAAGTGCAGCTTCTGGCAGTGTTCATTGCCAGGTAGTCACCTCCACTCGCACGCCTGACCAGCAACGTGCACGCGGGCACATCTTGACGCACACTCTAACCAGGCGCTCGGTCCTCCGTTCGTGACGTGAGTTATTATGACTGCTTACGATTAGTTGGTAATGTCCTGGGGCTTGTAGTGCCAAGGAACAGGTACAACGGAAACCTGAGGTACCGTAGCTTTCTTAGGGATAGATCCTGGGGATCCCATTCCCTTCCTCAGTTCCTGCCTAGTTTCACTTCAGTCGGCTGCATGCTCTTGTTGGGATGTGCCCCAGCTCAACTTCCTCGCGCGTTTTGTTTGAGCTAACGTTTGCCTTCTGGCGCTTCTGGGAAGAAACATGGGCAGAGGACGTCCAGTTTGTCACCAAATGTATGAAAACACTATCGAAATGTTTAAATGCTGTGTTTTTTAAAGAATAGATTTGCATATTTCAGTCCTACAGTTGTGAGGTAAGGTCAAACTATAATGAATGAATGATAAATAAATGAAAAAAGTTTTTTTGAGTTCAGAGTGCCTGCACTACAAAATGCTAGGAAAACATGTTTGAAAAACATGTCTGAAATTTCTAGTAACCAGACCAGGTTTTTTTATTAGAAATAACTTGTATAAGGTGAAAGTATTCCATTCTAGACTCCCCTGTAAATTCAGATTCCAACCAATACAGATGCAGCCTCAGAGATCCCAATTTCGATCCCAGCCGTAGACTTGTATCCCGATGTCGGTGTAGATTTACTCTGGGTACTCTGGATTGCTCTCGCATTCCAAAGACTTACATTAGGAAAACAGGTTACTGTAAATTCCCTAGTGTGTCTGGGATCGAACGGTATACTTGTAATCCTGATATTAATAAACATAATCAAAGTTTATGTATATGAATGTTAGACGAAAATAAAGCAATATAAGGAAATTAGTTTTGTCATGTGAGTGCAGAAAAGTGGAGCCAAATGCAACTTGCCAAGAACGAAACAGCGTTCCTCCAAAAGTGCAAAACAATACAATACAGATAAATGTACAATAAATACAAATAGGGCTATAAATACAAAAATACACAGTCTATCATTCTAATCTCTAACAAGTAGCTACGGGACAAGACAGACTAGAATTGTTTAGTACATGATCATGTGTAGATGATATATGAAGCAGAATCATGTTCTAACATGATATGCACTTAGCAGCGTTCCTCCTAGTAGCAGCGAATATGTTGTGCAAAAAATGCTAATTAGTACAGTGTAATTAGTGTATGTGGATGAGTTTATCTTGTAATGGTCAAACACATGAATTCATTGCTAGATCATTACTAAACTTAGAAATATCCTTTCCTTAATGCTGAAAAACTGGTTCATGCATTTATAACCTAAAGACTGGATTACTGTAACTTTTTACTCGCTGGATGTTCTAGTAAATCTCTAAATTAACTACAACTAGTGCAGAATGCAGCAGCTCGAGTGTTAACTAGAACTAGAAAATTAGATCATATCAGTCCTGTTCTGTCGTCTCTACACTGGTTACCAGTTAAATTCCGCGTTGATTATAAAATTCTTCTTGTAATGTATAAATCTCTACATGGTCTGGCCCCACATTATCTGAGTGAACTCTTACAATCTTACAATCCAGCTCGTCTACTTCACTCACAAGGTGCAGGACTTCTTTCTGTACCTAGAATTAAAAAAGTCACTGCAAGGGGAAAAGCTTTCTCATAATTGGCCTCCCAGCTATGGAATAAACTTCCTACTTTAGTTTCAGACACTCTCCGAATCTTTAAGTCTAGGCTAAATACATTCTTATTTACTCAGGCTTTTAGTTAGATTTAGACTATGACACATGGCTCAGGTTGGCTCCTGCCTCTTGGCTGTGTTAAATTCTGGTTCTCTCCCTTTAGCTATGCCGCTATAGTTAGTGCTGCAAGAGTTCTCATGCTGCACAAGGCATAAATAATAGATAATAGACTCTGTGTTCCTAACCCATCAATAACTACATTTTCTCTTTTCTCTCATAGCTGATGTTCCGGTGCCAGTTCTGGCACCACACGCTTGAATGTTCTTCCGGCTCGGCATCGCTCTGCTGGTCTCCATCAGTGGAGGCAGGTCCCGCCAGAGTGCAGGAACTCCCTCCATCGGTTGGACAGTAGGAGACTATGTGCCTCCAAGGACCTCCCACTAAGGACTCCCTTTATAATCTATTTAGTTTTATAATTTAGTTTATTTATTCTATTACTAATTTAAATTTTATTATTAATTGGTTATTGATTGATTAACCTTATTTTGCTATAATTTAATATACTTTTAGTATTTATTTCACTAACATCTAGGCCACCCATGGAGGATGGGTTCCCTGCTGAGTCTTGGTCCTCCCGAGGTTTCTTCCTACCACTTTAGGGAGCTTTTCCTTTCCACTGTAACCCTAGGCTTGCGCAACTTGGGATTGGTCTTTTAAGATAACGTAATATTAAGACAATGCTCTATTGTAAAAAGTGCTATATAAATAAAATTGAATTGAATTGAATTGAATTGAATTGAACATTAATACAACCAGAAATCCAAAGGATGAGATAGAAAGGCAAAGTCAAGGGGCATTGTTTGCCGGTCGGTTGGAGATGGCTAGGTCGAAACGAGTGAAGAGGAGTGCTCATGGGTCTTGATGAGGATTTAGCAGATTTCAAATGTTCAAGATTCTTATGGTCAGTGAAGACTAACTTTGTGTTGAACTCCCTCTAACTAATACCTCTAACGCCAACTTGATGGCCAACAGCCCCCTATCCCCCACATCATAGTTTCTTTCCGCTGGACACAGAGAGAGTATAACCCCTACGCCTACAGTGGAGGTGTCTAGTTTGTGAATGAATGGATAGTTGGGGTCTGGATGACCCAATACTGGGACCTGACTGAAGGCTGATTTGCAGCCTCAATGGACCACTGGAGGCGACAGGGTTTGAACCTTTGCGACATTTGCCAAGCCAAGGAACCTCTGGAGATCTTTGATGGACCTGAAGCCAGTTGAGAATGGCAGTGACCTTGGACTCATCTATCTTCCTTGTGGGGAGATGATGTACCCCAGATAGGACACTGACTGGGTATGAAAGTGGCACTTCTCACAATATGGTTTGGGGAGAAAAGGGTGATTCAAGTCAAGGCATAGGTACACCCTTATACAGGTCTCCTTGACGGCCTCCTCAGCTGGAGCCAGAGGGTAGAGATAAGCCTTTGGGAGAGTAGTGCCATCCAGGAGCTTGAGGTGAGGCAGCAGAGATGTGGGTGAAACCTTGCTGAAAACCTGGGAGAGGTCCTGGTACTTTTGTTGTATGCTAACTGGTAGAGGTGGGGGTGGGGCTGGGGCTGATGCCAGCAGTAATGTAATTGTCTCCTCATGGATGGCACTGACTAGCAATGATATGCTCCTGGAAACTAAAACCCAAAGTTTGACCGTTAATGGCGGCAACATGGCGGTTGGTGAGGAGTGGAGAGCAAGGGATATTCTGATTAGAGATAAAATTTCCCTGCGCATCGAGCTGATTAACACTGTGAGAGATAAAAAAGGTGTAAGGTATGCAAAGCTTCACAGAAAGTACAAAGGATGAAGAAGAAAGCTTTGTACTCACCCAAGGTGTGTTAACCATGAATTTGCTGGGTGCGGTGGCAGATGTCAGTGGTGGTGCAAGGTTGCCATCTGGCCGAAGGTGCTGGTCAGACCCACAATACATGTGTAAGCCTTGAGTGGCACGGCAGTGACGTTCCTCAGGGGTCAGGTGGTTCCTGGAGATCTCCATGGGTTCGGGGTTGAAACTAGAGTGTAATAAAGGAAGCAGACGTCAGGTGCGTGAGCGAGAGGACAGGAGCTGATCCAGATGGATGGTGAGAGTGATAAGTCCGTCCACAGGAACATCTAAATCGCGACCTGACTGCAGCTCATCTCTGAGACTCTGTCTGAATGTAAGAATCAGCACTTCCTCATTGAAACTGTTCTGTGCCTCGAGGGTGTGGAATTGCAAGGCATAGTCCACAAAGGTGTGTTTACCTTGGCGCAGGATGAGCAATTGCTCAGCAGCAGAATATCCCTCATAGAGGTGTTTAAATACTGAGTGGAAGGCTTCAATAGAGCGTTTTTAATTACTGACCTCTTCTCCCTGTTGAGTCCAGACAGCTGTCCAGACAGATCCTGAAAAGAAAAGGGGGGTCATTAGTTGCTGACTTCATGTCCGGCTGATTTAACCGTCACGCAAGTGCACAAAAGCTGAGCATGAAGCATGCAGCTTGCAAAGACACAAACTTTAATGTCAAAACCAAAGATGGCAGGCAAACTCAAAGTTGAAAAACAGGTGATGGTCAAACACAGGAATACAAAGAGAAATCCAAGGGATGAGACAGAAAGGCGAAGTCGAGGAATGAAACAGGGTCAAAACACGGTAAGTTTGTCTAGCATACAGCAAGGAGAAGCACTTTAAAACAGGGGGTTAACCTAGTAAATCAGCAAGGGAATAGTGAGAGTGAGGAACTTTAACAGGCGTGTACAATAAGGAACAGGTGTGTGTAATAAATACAATGGTAATCCACTCACAGCGTGTAAGTGGGTGTGGTCCACTGAGCAGGTAGCGTGAGCATGTGAGACAGTGTTAACATATCAATGTGACTGAGGCCAGAGACAATTCAATTGAATATTAATCATCTATTCATGTAAAAAAGGTTTTTGTCATGTATCCATATCTTGTCAAAACAAATATTATCTAAATATATTATCTTTTTCCAAAAGACGTCATAGTTAGTTGCACATGACAATGTCAAAGCAAACTAAGTTCACAATTCTATGTTTTGTCAGAACTACAGCTTTTAGAAAACAATTGCTCGTGTGTCACAGCAAAAGTTTCTGTCATGTCGCTTGTACAGCAGCGAGAAAAGCCGTTAGAATGTCTGGATCACTGCACATGAAATTCACTGTTCACCCATCGTATTTACAAGTTGACCAAGTTACAACAGCATATCAGACAGTTAAAAGAGAAAAGCCTTTCACAGAATGTGCATTATACATGCAACTACCCTTTGCTTTTACACTAACACTGTGTATGTGCATGTGTGTTTGTATGTTTGTGTGTGTGTGTGTGTGTCCAATGAATTGACTTGGCCTGTCTAGGATTGTTCCTGCCTGGCGCTCTTTGCCGCCAGCTAGGCATTGGCTCTCTTGCAACTTTGTCCAGGTCTAATGGGATAGGAAAACAAAGTTCAGAACGCTGTGAAGTTCTATGGGAAACTAACAACAAAAATAAATAAGTGAAAATATAGTGAGAATTTACACTGATTTTAAGAATAAATAATCTTAAGGAAATGTAGTAGCCAGTAGTGACCTTATTTATATACAGTGTACAGTGAGTACACCCCTCATATTTTTACAGATATTTAAGTATACCCTTTCATAGGACAACACTGACAAAATGACACTTTGACACGATGAAAAGTAGTCTGTGTGCAGCTTATATAGCAGTGTAAATGTATTCTTTCATCAAAATAACTAAATATACAGCCATTAATGTCTAAACCACCGGCAACAAAAGTGAGTACACCCCTAAGTGAAAGTTCCTGAAGTGTCAATATTTTGTGTGGCCACCATTATTTTCCAGAATTGGGCATAGAGTTTACCAGAGCTTCACAGGTTGCCACTGAAATGCTTTTCCACTCTTCCATGACAACATCTCAGAGCTGGCTGATGTTCGAGACTTCGCTTTTCCACCTTCAGCTTGTGGATGCCCCAAAGACGTTCTATAGGAGTTTAGGTCTGGAGACATGCTTGGCCAGTCCATCACCTTTACCCTCAGCCTCTTCAAAAAGGAGTGGTCATCTTAGAGGTGTGTTTGGGGTCATTATCATGCTGGAACACTGCCCTGTGACCCAGTTTCTGGAGGGAGGGGATCATGCACTGCTTCAGTATTTCACAGTACATATTGAAGTTCATGTATCTCTCAATGAAATGTAACTCTCTTGGCTACTGTGCTGCAGCTCAGTTTCAGGGTGTTGGCAATCTTCTTTTAGCCTTGGCCATCTTCATGTAGCACAACAATTCTTCTTTTAAGATCCTCAGAGAGGATTTTAGAGACATTTTGGAGGAAAAATGACATGCTCAATTTGGACATTTAGGGGTATAGTCTCTTTGGGGTGTACTCACTTTTGTTGCTAGTTGTTTAGACATTAATGGCTGTATATTGAGTAATTTTGAAAGAAGAATAAATTTACACTTTTAAATAAGCTGCACACAGACTACTTTTCATTGTGTCAAAGTGTCATTTTGTCAGTGTTGTCCTATAGAAATATATTCTTAAATATATGCAGAAATGTGAGGAGTGTACTCACTTTTGTGATACACTGTATAAGTAAGACTTTAGAATACAAAAATGTGTGTGTGACAGTAGAAAATTGGTTTGAGACAGAGAACATTTGGGTCACTACCGAGAGTGGGCAAAAAGTGTTAACTCCTGTTTGTCATATTCAATAAGAAGGTACAGTTTTGCACGAGTTACAATGTTACAAGTCTGGTGAAGTCTGAAAGGAAAATTTGTATATGTGTTATTTACAGAAGGGGGTGTGGGAAAAAAAAAAACTTGTGCCTCTGTGGCCAAGTTCTAAAATATTTTTATTTAATGTTTTTATTAGGTGGGGTGTGATTTAATGTGGTTTGCAAATGCAAATAGTTAATTAGAGTTAGTAAATCTTGTTCTCCTGTGTGTTTCCACTGAAGTGCAGCTACAAACTCCTATGCAATCTGAAAAGCTGTAACTGTTCATTTTGGTTATGAAATCTGAGCAGTGTACTTGAAGTTATCATTGCCATTTATGTTTTCTTCTTTTAAGTAAAAAGCATCACAGCAACAAAACACGTATGTAAGAAAAGTGAAATAACAAATCATGATTAATCACCTATTTACACCATCTTGTTTGATCACAATATTATATATTTATTTATTTAGTTTATTATTTTTAACATTACTAACCCTTAACCACTGTAACAACAATGTTTTATTTTGTAAGGTGTTATAGTCCTTAAAAACAGGAACTATGGAGAATCAAAAATGTAATAAGTATAAATAGATATTTTAATAAATAAAAAATTATACATTTTTGTCATGAAGAAGGGCGTAAAAATAAATGTTTTACATTTATTTATACAGTTACACATATTAATATATATATTTGGGTTTTTCCAGAAATGGTTTTGTGTTTTATGTATTTGGTAACATAAGTCAGTTTATACAGTGAACAAATAGATTGCTAGCAAACACACACATCTGAGCCTCTGTGCTTATAGGTTTAATAAAGCTCATAATGTATCATTCATTCTAACCTCTAGAATATCCGATACAATGTACCAACAGGTCACCAACAGGTAAAAAAAGGTACTCTGAGGCATCAACTTGGAATGGACGGTATGTTATGAGATTTATATACATTAAAGTGGTCATAACTCAAAATTTACACCGTAGATCTGATTGACCTGGTTGGGGAAACACATCAGATATTCTAAAAGAGTATCCTGTTGGAATTAATGATATATTATGCGATTTAATAAAGATTAAACACATTAAAGTTGTTATAACTCAAAATGTCCACCATATATCTGTAAGTGAGGACACTCACCAGAATCACAATCAAATGTAATTATAAATAAATGAAAAACATTTATATTAGGGTGCCATTTTTCATGACAAAAATGTATTGCTTTTTTATTTATTAATTTATACATTTATTTATTTACAAATGTATTTGTTATATGGATTTAATTTTTGGTCTTCTATAAGGAACAGATGAGTAGTAACAATATCTCAGGTTCATACTATTTGCAATAAAATATGGAACATATAGGAACATTAGCATTAGCATTTTGAAAACTATCCCAATGGTTTCTGATTTGGATTTGTAGATATATTAGATTTATATTAAATATGAATCTATATTACATTTGATTAGAACAATAATTCACATTGAACAATAATTGTTCAGTGCAAAATTACAACACATATGCTGGTATACTGTCCATTGTTCTTGCTTTGAGACTAGGGTACACACACGGGTGAGAATGATTATGAAGTCGGTATAATATAACACTTAAGTTAAAAAAATAAACATTTGAAAAATTAAAAAATAACTTCTAGACCAATTGAAATTTTTTGATGCATTTTCTATTGCTTGAATAATTTAATTTTTTAAATATTTCCTATTTAAACAATTTAAATATTTTCCCATTTCGACAATTCCCATTATTTTTCATTTTGTTAGTTCAGTGAGCCAAATTCCTGTGACTGAACTTTGTGTCTGAGTATTATATTAATTCATGCCTGTGATTATTGTATAGAGTTTCACCTGTGTACTTAATCTCTTATGTGTTTCTCTTCTTTGTCTATTTATATTTGACTATTTTATAGGGGTGAGGGTGTCAGAGGAGAAGGCAGTGAAGATACACACAGCCCTGATTACACACATCATTCTAATATGCCTTATAACTGATTATGCAACACACTAATTTTCAGCTTCTCATGGCGCATGTATAAAAAGATATTTACAGGAACAGCTCATGCTGTGTTCCCCGTTCGAACACTATTAGTGATCACAGTAAATACCTGCTATGCTTGAGTCCAGTGAATAGGATGCATACCTCTTCAAGCATGACCAAATGTGTTTTAGCGCACAACGTGGAACAGATTACCTAGTGCGAGTATACCCTAAGAGTATGAGATCTCTGAGAAATAGCCTCTTAAATGTTTTCTGTAAATATGCGACTGGTCTTCAAGAGTCTTTCTCTAGTTCAGGAGAGAGTGCAAACACGTACAGTACCACTCTTCAGAACTGGCAGGATTACAGTACCGTGGGGCTAAATACAACAGGACACACAGCCTTGCCTATGAGGAGTTTTCTCAGTTCTGTCCTCACCAGGTCAGCAGAGAAGACAGACTGTACCACTGACAAAAAGGGGTATCATTGATGTAATTACAGCCACACGAATACATAATGTGCGAGCTGAAGGTGTTAGGAAACCCCTTGGTTCACACCTTACGGTTGAATATGTTGAAAAACAGATTCAGCCTATTGGCCCAATCCAGATCCACATATACTCTTCTCTTTACAGGGTGATTATAGCCAGATTGTTGTCAATCCAGTCCACACCTCATTCACATGCTTTTTCTCTGCTCTTGTGTTTCCATGTTCAGAATTGTTCAGAATCTGTTTTCTACAGTTTTTTGTATGTTTGCATAACGTCCCACTCCACATTCGCCAAGTAGTTCTGCAAAATCTCCTCTACACTTCCTCACAGACCTGGTTGTCACAGGCACCCGCTGCAATATATATATACCAACATGTTGGCATATAACAAGTTTAGTGACTTACTGCCACTTGTGTGGAACTCAACATATTGTGTGAAATTTGTGAATATGGAAGAGAGTGATATACGGTTAAAGTCCCCAGACTGTGCGATAAATGCATTAGGGTGTTCCACTGTAAGCTTGCTTACCACAGCGAGTATCTCTTTCATTGCATCCGTCTAAGTGGAGGAACATAGACAGCAAAAACACTGGCATGTAATATAGTTGTAACGTAACAGTTAGGAGCTCTACATTTGCATGATAAATTTGTGTTTTATGCAGTTATGTGATTGTGGTTGCACCGTATATCATTCACAAGTAAATTTAATCCACCTCCTTTCCTTTTCTCTTTGTTTTCTTTGTAGAAGAATCATGCTGTCCAGAGATTCTGCTCGAAGTCACTGCCATAAAGCACATGAGACTACACTGTTTGTACTCCTCATGGCCTCTGGTCATCACAGACAGCTCATCCATTTAGTTGGAAAGTGACTTTATATTGCCCATGATGATGGACGGCAGGTAAGGCCTGTTTCCCTCTTTTATTTCGAAGCCAAATTCTCTTTTTCTTTCCCCGCCATCATGGAATGAGCTTTTGCGGCAGCTCAGACTTTGGGACACTCTTAGAAATATTTTAAGCAGCTGATGTCTGTTGAAAGAGAACTCCAATTAATACACTACAAGATTACATTTTTCATATGCATAAAGTAATATCCTAGACAGAATAAATAGAAAAAAATTCCTCTGTGAATTTCTGTTTCTGTAAATGCAAAAAAATTGCAAAATGCATTGTAAAAATCCAGAGCATTCATTATAACTATAATCTGTGTATACCAGTCTGTGGTGGTTATGATAATTCCTGATAAACTGATGTGATAGCTTAGATTATGTAAAAATAAATACCACACAAAAAAGTATTTGCCATGTAATGCTCTAATGGTTTTGTAATTTTTAAGAGAGAATTAAGGAGATCCAGTACATATGCATAACAGTTGTTAGAGTTTACCAAGAGGTGTATAAACAAATAGGTAACACTGCAATCAAAATAAAGCAAGATGATATAAATGAACATGGTTGAATTTTATTTCCATAGTACTTTTTACAGTGAAACATTGTGTCAAAAAACAAGCAAATCAACAAATTGATACTGTGGCTACGGTGGATATTGGTAGGTGGCACTGCCACATCACAGCGAGAAAGTCCTGGGTTTGATCCCAGGTGGAGTGGTGTGGAATTTGCATGTCTTAAGTGATTATGGAAAAGTGGTCCGTGTGTGTGTGTTTGCTTGGATATTAAATATTATAAGGAATAAAGCTTGAGAGCACCAAGACTCAAGAAGGGACAATAAGATATAAGACAATAATTAAACTTAAATGAATTATTGATTAGATTAACATAAACATATGCTTATTGGCACTATTTAGTTCAGTACACACAGTCATTCTAGGCTTAAATCAATAATAAATGTGTATAAAAGAGTGAAACAGGGAAGGAGTGTAAAATTGCTCTTATTCAGACATGAAATGCCTTAAAGAATTATAAATAAGGAGGATTGGGGGGTTTGGGTGAAACACTGAATGGAGGTTCCTATTTCTTTGTATGTCAGGTGTGTTATGATATGCGGCAGAACCCAAAGATGGGGGGACCGACAAATCCCACGGCGTATAATAATAATGGGGAAATAATATAGAAACAAAATTAAAAGGAGAAAAAGGCGGGGGAAAAGCAAAAGCTCCCAAACATAAGAAAAGCAAGGTGAAAAAGGCATGCTTTGGTGTTGCCTCCTGGAGTGGGAGCAATGCGCGAACAGATCGCGATAGATGCCGTAGCGCATAAGGGCGAACGTGCAGTGAGCACAAAAGAGTGCCAATTTGGGATATCTACCAAATCCCGAGGCAAAGAGGGACGCAAGCATCTTTCCCATTCTTGCTTGACAACTTCAGTCCAGGGTCTCCGTTGTCATATTTTGCGCTTCATAATGCACCACACATTTCCAATGTGAGACAGGTCTGGACTGCAGGCAGGCCAGTCTAGTACCCGCACTCTTTTACTACAAAGCCACGCACGTGCAAAATGTGGCTTGCGATTGACTTACTGAAATAAGCAGGGACGTCCCTGACAAAGACATTGGTTGGTATGCATGTACCTTTCAGCATGAATGGTGCAAGTTACCCATGCCATGGGCACTAACACACCCCCCATACCATCAGAAACGCTAGCTTTTGAATTTTGATCTGGACAGTTCTTTTCCTGTGGAGGACACATCATCCATGATTTTAATAAAACAATTCGAAATGTGGGTAGCACCGCTGCCTCAAAGCAAGAAGGTTCAATACCAGGGTGGAACGGTCTGGGTCCTTTCTGTGTGGAGTCTGAATGTCCTCCTCGTGTCTGCGTGGATTTACTCGGGGTACTCTGGTTTCCTCCCACAGTCCAAAGATTTGTGTTAGGTTAATTGGTGTCTCTAAAAGTGCCCCTTAGTGTGTGACTGTGTGTGTGCCCTACAATGCATTGGCATTCCTGCCCTTGTGCCAAGCAAGGCACTGGCTATCCCTCTTCCCGTTTGGAAGATAATGAATGAATTTGAAATGTGAACTTGTCAGACACTTTTCCACTTTGTGTCAATCCATTTCAGGTGAACTCGAAGCCAGCGGTGTATCTGGTTGTTGTTAATATATGGCTTTTGTCTTACGTAATAGAGTTTTAACTTACACTTGTAGATGGAGAGACAAACTGTGTTCACTGACAATGGTTTTGTGAAGTGTTTCTGAGACGTGATAATATATGTTACAGAATGATGTCGGTTTTTAATACAGTGCTGTCTGAGAGATCGACACCTATTGTTGGTTTTCAGCCTTGCTACTTACTTACAGAGATTTCTCCAGATTCTCTAAATCTTTTGATGATATTATGAATTGTAGGTGACGAAATTCCTTGCAATTGCACGTTGAGAAACGTTGTTCTTAAACTGTGGGACTATTTGCTCACAAAGTGGTGAACCTCACACCATTCTTGCTTGTGAACGACTGAGCCTTTCGGGATTCTTCCTTTATATTCAATCATGACACTCACCTGTTTCCAATTAACCTGTTCACCTGTGGAATGTTCCAAACAGGTATTTTTGAGCATTCCTCAAATTTCCCAATTTTTATTGGCCCAAACTTTTTTAGAACATGTTTCAGACATCAAATTCAAAATGATTGAATCTTTGCAAAAAATAATAAAGGTTGACCATTTGATCAATAAATATCTTGTCTTTGTAATGTATTCAGCTGAATATAGGTTGAAACAGATTTGTAAATCATTGTATAATGTTTTTATTTATGTTTTACACAACATTCCCAATTTTATTGGAATTAGGGTTGTAGTGAAATTATGTGATAAGCAGTAGAATAATTCCACACTAACGGAAATACTGTATGTGGATTTCTGCAAAACTTTAAGACCATTTCAAATTTGACGTTTCCAATACTGAGCTATAATTAACTGTTGGATCGAATGGTCACAGCTTTTAGGACTTTTAGGATTTCTTGTCATGCTTGCATTTTGGAACAAACTAGAATAAAAGAAACCATGATAATTGATATTTTACTTTTTTTAAATAATAGAATAAAGTCATAATGTACATAAAATAGAAAAAAAATAAAGTTAAATAAAGGAATAATGTACTTAACTTATTAGCAGGCTAAAGTGAATAATATCACTTACTACATGACTTACATCTTTATTGAATACATAACAAAAGACTGACAAAAATCAATAATAATAATAATGTTTAATAATAGTTTTTAAGAAAGTAATTTGTATTTGCATTATAAATTATTTCAACTCAAAATCATGGAATAAATAGTGGTAAAATAAAAGTTTTGTAAATATTTTAGAATCACAGTTGCTGGAAAAGGCAGTACCTTAAGCCCTGGGTTCAATTCCTAGGGTGGGCTTGCCCTAAACCATGCAATATTATATTGGGCTGGGCTCCAGTGTGAACTTGTTCAGGCTAACCAAGGGTATAATGGCCTGCTTTGCTTGTGTTTTTTTTATCATTTTCTTGTTACTTCACCTACGTTTATAAAAGCTTTATTTGATGGACATCTTGGGCAGCACAGTCACTTTAAACACAACAGTATTTCAGACCACACTGTAACGCTGCTGAATGGCTGTCAGAAACACCATGAAGTCTGATAATGAAGCTTTTATTAAACACTACTCACCCATTTGCACTGATTGGCTTTGAAAAGAATGATATTTTTGCAGAGGCTTAAAATTTAATGCCTAGGAAAGGCACCTCAATGTGATGACGCTCAGTAATCCAGGTTCTAAAATCAAGTCCACAAGAACTTTAACTTCTTTGACTAAATGTGATGAGCATCTCACTCATAGTGAGAGACTGTTGAAATGTATAATAATAGCCACATTCCACCAAAAAAATTAATGGCAATTTAAACATACATATTGGAGAAAACTACTTACGTGAAAGAAAATGCAATAAAATATGCGTACATTTACTTTGTACATTTACATTTACTAAATAATGAAGTGAAAACCTGTGTGCTGAACCTATACGTGTAAGATAATGTGTTCCCATGAAACAATACCAGCTGTATGCCAGTGAACAGCCAGTAAACAGGCAGCCCACAGAATGTACTTGCAATGCAGGGTTTTATTAAAAAAATAAACCTAAAATTACAACATCAGGCCTTTAGAATTAAATCAAAATTAAACATGAAAAAGACATAGATGCTGTGTTGCACCATGCCCAAGGTTATTTTAGGGAACAGTCTTAACAATTTGGCATGAATTCATGCAAGGCATGCCTAATCACTCTCTCTCTCACTTTCACGCTCTATCACTATCACACATGCACTCTTGTAGGACCAGCCTAACTGACCCTGTTGTATCACGACATTTAAAGTTGTGATTGAATATTTGAACAATTAGGAATTTTCTATATTTCTCCATAAACATGACCTAAAACAAGAAAAGTAGATACATAACCCAAGTAAACAAATGAGACTTGTATGAATTGAGAATTTCATATAATCACTTACAATTGCTAATCAGAAAAAGCTGACAGAATGTAAAATACAAATAAACAAATACAGTGTCTTACATTTAATTTAATATTTATTTCATTGGAAACAGTATGAATCCAATGACAACAAAAACACAAGATAAAACAACAAAAAAGTTAGAAAGTAAACTTTGGGATGGTAAAGCATTTTCCACATTGTAATTATGCTACTCTCACAATACTTTAACATCTTTGGCACTGAAGATACCAAGTGATGTTTTAGGTGTTATAATTTTCCCATTTTGCTTGCAAACAAAATGTTCAACAGAATGGGGTTGTAGATATTGCATACAAAATTCTCCACACAATCTCTATTGGGCACATTCAGTACCGGTACCCTCTTGTGTGCAGCATGTGGTTTTGATTTGCCTTTAACTAACGAGTCCAGATCATCACTTCTACTCCGCTATGCTTGACAGTTGGTATGGAGTAATTTACGTTTATACCATTTAGCCATTTGCCATTTATCTAGAGCTACTTGCAATTTATACATTCTTACAGTCCAAGTTATTGTGGGTTATGACCCTTGATCAGTTGAGGTAGGATTTGAATCCTGGTCTATAGTCCATAGAGCAGTACTTTAATGACTGTGCTTATACAGTCCTACTGCCAAACTTGGCACTGTGCGTTAAGGCCAAACATCTCTACTTTTGTATAGTTTCTCCAAAGGACATTGTTCCCAGAGGTCTTTGGGTTTGCAAACTTTAGCAACCTGTCCAAACAAGTCATACATTCAGTTTTTTTTCTAATTGTAATGCCATGAACTTAAATATTTAACATGCTAACTGAGGTCTGTAGAGTTTGAGATATAGCTTTTGGGTTTTGTGCCATTTCTCAAAGCATTGCATGGCCTGATCTCTGGTTGAATTCACTGGGATGTCCACTCCTGAGAAGACTGGCAACTGTCTTGAATGTTTTTCGCAAGTGATTAATCTTCCTTACTGTACAATAATGGACTTCATATGGTTTGGAAATTGCCTTAAACCTTTCAAGATTGATGGGCAGAAACTACGATATTCTCTAAGATCATTGTTGATGTCGTTTTTCATTGGCTTCTATTAACACACTACTGAATGTGTCAGACCAGCAATCTGCCAAAATTTGCTTTTATAGAGGTGATCACACTTGCCAATTATGAGTTAATCAAGGGCATTTAATTTGTGACATCTGGCTGCTGCTTGCCTTATTCAATTTATATGGAAGCAGTACTTTTCATGCTGCTTTTGAATTTTGGCCTAGTTTTTGATCAAATAAATAATGACATGATATAATTTGTCATGTGATGTTGTTCATCTAAGGTTGTATTTACCATATTTAACTAACAAGCTGTCCACTTCTTCTTATCCTTCTTGAGATAGTTCTACTCCTTCATTGGAGTCCAACTGTGTTTAATTGAACTGATTGAACTTGATTAGGAAAGGCACACACCTGTCTATATAAAACCACACAAATCACAGTGCATGCCAATGCAAATGAGAATCATGAGTTTGAAGGAACTGCCCAAGGAGCTCAGAGACAGAACTGTGGCAAGTTCCAGATTTGTCTATGGTTACATAAACCTTTTGCAGCACTCAAGAGCACAATGGCCTTCATAATCCTTAAATGGAAGAAGTTTGGGACGACCAGAACTATTCCTAGTCCTGTCCGTCCAGCCCAACTGAGCAATCGTGGGAGAAGAGCCTTGGTGAGAGAGGTAAAGAAGAACTGTGGCTGAGCTCCAGAGAAGCAGTTGGGATATGGTAAAAAGTTTCACAAAGTCAACTATCACTGCAGCCCTCCACCAGTTGGGGCTTTATGGCAGAGTGGCCAGACGGAGCTGAATGCCTTCATAGAGTTTGCCAAAAAAAAACACATGAAAGACTCCCAGACTATGAGAAATAAGATTATCTGGTCTGATGAGACGAAGATTGAACATTTTGCTGTTAATTCTAAGCGGTATGTGTATGTGTTTAACTGCAAATAAAAATAGCAAATCAATCCCCAAATCAAGGTTTAACAAACTTGTTGCATCATTCCCTCATGGCTGTACTAGCTCAAAAGGGTTCTTATATATTATAATATTTATGAACATGTGATGTTTAAGTTTTTCTTTTTTAATAAATTTTTAAAAAATTCTACGTTTGTTTTTTTCTGTTAAGCTGGGATGCTGAGTGTACATTAATGAGAAATAAAATTAACTTTTTTGATTTTAGCAAATGGCTGCAATGAAACAAAGGATGAAAAATTTAAAGGGGTCTGAATACTTTCTGTACCCACTGTATTTATTGAGCAAAATTATCTAATATTACATATTTGTGAGTGGCAAAAGTATGTGAACCTCTAGTATTAGCAATTAATTTAAAGGTGAAATTCAAGGTGTTTTCAATCAATGGGATGACAATCAGGTGTGATTGGGCAGCTTTTCTAATTTAAAGAACAGGGATCTATGAAAGTCTGCTCTTCACAACACCTGTTTGTGGAAGTGTATCATGGCACGAACAAATGTCGGAGGACCTCAGAAAAAGATTTATTGATTCTCATCAGTCTGGACAAGGTTGCAAAACCATCTCTAAAAAGTTTGGACCAATCTACAGTCAGATAGACTGTTTACAAATAGAGGAAATTCAAGACCATAGTTACCCTCCCTAGAAGTGATCAACCAACAAAGATCACGCCAAGATTAAGGTGTATATTAGTTGGCAAAGTCACAAAAGACCCCAGGGTAACTTCTAAGCAGCTGAAGACCTTTCTCACATTGGCTAATGTTAATGTTTATGAGTTCACAATCAGGAGAACACTGAACAACAATGGTGCGTGTGGCAGGGTTGCAAGGAGAAAGCTCATAAAAGAACATTGCTGCTTATCTGCAGTTTGATTAGATCACATGGCCAAGCCAGAAGACTATTGAAACAATGTTTTGTTGACAGTTGAATCCAAAATAGAATGTTTTGGTTTAAGTGAAAAGCGCTCTGTTTGGAAAAAGGAAAACACTGCATTCCTGCATAAAAGTCTTTTCCAATCTATCAAACATGATGGTGTTAGTATGATGGTTTGGGCCTGTTTTGCTGCATCTGGGCCAGTACAGCTTGCCGTCATTGATGGGAGAATCAATTCTGAATTATATCAGAGAATTCTAAAGGAAAATATCAGGACATCTGCTCATTAAGCAAGATAATAACCCTAAGCACACAAGTTGTTATACCAAAGAATGGTTAAAGAGGAATAAAGTTATTGGCCAAGTCAAAGTCCAGTCCCATCTAAATGTTGTGAAAGGACCTGAAGCGAGTAGTTAATGTGAGGAAACTGTTACGAGATGTGGGGGTTTTTGGTAGGTCCCAAGGATGCGGGATAGACGTATCCCACGACGTATAATAATAATGGGGAAATAATATAGAAAAACAAAAAGGGGGTTACGAGCGGAGCGTAAGGCTCCTAAACACAAAAAAACAAAAGGATAAAAGGGCATGCCACGGTGTTGTGTCCAGACTGGGAGCAACACGCAAACTGCGAAGAAATTGCAGAAAACGCCAAAGCGTCAAAAGGCGAGCATATGAGCTCGGGGCGCGCCTGTAGTGCGAATGCAAATAAGACGCAAAGGCCGGCGAAGCACCAGAAAACTAGTATGAACTCGGGCGCACGTAAGCCAAGCCGGGCGCGTCCCATTCAGGACAGGCTGGAGTGCCTGAGCATGAGCTCAGGTGTGCGAGGAGCACACAAGCACGGGATGGGAGACCCTCAAAAATACCTCCAGGGTTCCCACCGTATGTGTCCATCCACACTAAAAGCCCCCGGATCGTTACCACTATTACTAAAGTGCGCGCAAGGGCACCAGCGCGCCGGTGATCGGGCATGCGTACCGAACGGAGATTGGATGAAAATGAACCACGCTAAAACCCACGCCTAAATAGCCGGAAAAGCAGCTGTTCGGAATCAGGTCGCAATCAGGATACTGGATATAAGCCGCCTCATCGATTGCTCTGTAATGACCAGAGGAGGCCAAACGCTCTGGGGCAAAGGTAGGGACCCTAACAGAGTTGGAGCTATTCTGTACTGATTTCATTATTTGCGTTTACCAAAATCTGTCACCAATTTTTAAATGCACTATCTACTAATTCTTAAAATTCCTCAATTAATGTTGCACTGTCTGTTGGATTCAGTCAGGGAGAATAAAGGACACCTATTTTTTTAGAGAGCATGTTGGCTCCGTTGTTTATAACTTAACCACATATATGTTTAACTGATTCATTTTTTTGTTTTAATGAATAAGAATGAACAATTGCATGTTGCACTACATCACACAGTTATTCCTACTTTTCATTAAGTGGATTATAATTTCTGATGTATTTAATTTCTGTCCACACTGTGCCTCAGAATCCAATGGGACATTGAATAGATATTACAACAAGAATATATATTACACCAGACCATGACTACCTTTTTGACTACTTTGATTCACCTTGACCATGCCATAATATCACTGCACAGAACATGTTGTGCTCACATCTATAATTCACTCAAAGCCACCTGGTTATAAATGTGCATATTAAAGCTATGATTATGTGAATATGAAGTGCTTTATTTTCTTCTCCCTGTAGTAAATACAAGTGATTTTCTATTGCCCTTTTCTGCCATAAGAGGTAGAATTGTGACAACAAGACCAAGCAATTGCATTAATATTTAACTGTTGCACCTTAACTGCTATAGAATGCCTCTGCTGTAACATTTCTAGGGCACCATCAGATGAACACAGCTGCTCTAACACTTGCCTTTTTCACCGCTGACACCTTAAATATTTGTATAGAGAAGCACAAGTCTATTCCCTCCCATACGACTAATTCTCAATTAAAGACTCTCTTCAGTGGGTAAGGATAAAAAACATTTATATTGGATTGTTAAAAAAAGAAATAAAAACTCATCCACTCCTGACATTAACATTGATTGACTGATATTAATAATGAATATTTACGAAGCAAATATGGATGCATATTTTAAAACATCAGGTTTAAAAATAAGACTACATTAAAAGTATGGTGCTATCAAATTATCATTTTGAGAAAGTTATTTCTCATTCCTCAATATCAGCAATTCATGATTGCAATTTTAAACAACGTTCAGCTTCTGCTATATAAAGCACTGCTCATAGTCTAGATTAAACGTCTTTCTTAGGTAGCTTTTGTAAAATAAATGGATGGCCTTTAATCTGTTGACGTGTACAATAATCCGAATAAGAAAAAATATCCACAGAGGACACATTTGTTTTAGCATTTGAGTTTTTTTATTTATATATACATTTTAAACTTTTAAATTAATGACTTGTGTATTATGGTAATAACTGAGTAGAGGCTGTGACAGGTGGTCAACTTGTGGTTAACTGAAATCGGCATTTTATATTTAAAAAAAATTTAAATTTTAAAACTATTTTTCAAATATTAAACTAAATAATTTTAGAAACAAAAGATATTAAGAATGTACTGGAGTTCAGGTCACACACCAGTAGTTATACATTTCAAATCAAAGGGATTATAAAGCGTGCATACAGGATTCAATATTTGAAGAGATCCTTTGACTTTATACAAATAATCCATGTAATGAAAGCTTTATGAGGCATTTTCTTCATATCACCCAACAGCAAAGAACATTTATGGAGGTAATCTGTAGATGTGAAACAGCTTCAGGCTTCGGTGGGTTTCCTCAAACATCCAGAAATTATGTAAGTATATAGACAGGCTTTATTAGGTTGACTTTTTATGCATGAGTGTGAAAAAGTGAATGAATGTGTGATGACTGACACCATGTCCAGGTGGGCAGTTGGGTCCTTTCTGTGTGGAGTCTGCATGTTTCCTCCCACAGTCCAAAGACGTGTGTCAGGTTAATTGATTACTCTAAATTGGCATTGACGTGTGTGTGTGTCTGTGTATATATACAGTATGCGGCTAGTGTTGAGATTAACTTGTGTATAAATATAACCTTGATGCAAATAGCGACATTAAATTAGTCAAATAAACAAACAAACCATTTCCATGTTGTATGTCTGTATTTTTTCTAGTTTGTGGATGCCTTGAACATACACAGTTATTGAATGCAGGATTAAAAGACAGATTCACACCTCTATATAAATCAGCTAGAAAAAACACCAGAACAGCATATTTCTTTCATTTCTGATCTGAGATCTGCTCTCCCTTTCTTGCCTGCAGGTGTGCAGCCAAAACTTCTTTGACAGACCCACTCACTGCATTGTCATTTTGAATTTATTTCTGGGTTAAAGACTCTTTTCTTTGTGCCGCACCAGACCCTCTGAGCCCCACCAGCTGCTAATCTAGTGCAGTCTCTGGGGAATGTTGACACTATTCATCATTTGTTAATTAGCCAGTTAACTCCAGTAATTAACTCTCTATCCGCAATGATTCAACTGGGGAGTCTGAGAATGGCATCTTCTGTCTCTCTTTCTCTCTGTTAGTCTGTCTGTCTCACAGTGAGATTTTTATTTTGTCTCTGATCATCCCCCACCCCATTTTCCTTTAATTATAAGATTAACCCGAACCCAGAACAATGAGTATGATACAGATGTGTGGTTAACTATAATTAAGAAAATATTGTATATATATTTCCTTAAATGATTTATATATACAATTGGCACATTGTATAAATATCTAGCTACTTTAATTATGTTTAATTTGACTGAACTAGTCAGTGTGGGCATGAATAATTCATTTTCATAAAATTTAAATTTTTATAGTCTACTACAGATGAGAAGTCATGTATCCATTGCTGTCACACAATTTATGCAAATAATATTTTGATTAACAAATATCTAATGTACCAAATATTAATCAATAACATATACTGTTTATGTAACGTAAAAATTTGTAATGGGAATAAGTGTGTGCAGGTGTGTTGAAAAGAGATGCATATAGGCATATGTCATAGGGACAACATTCAATACTTAAGTGGCATTCATAAGTCATGGGAATGCCTGAACTGAAAAAGGAAATCATTTTGTAATGACCTGCCAGGCAGGGAGAAAAATCTAATCACAATAACCTGTCAGTTTTTTTGAGCCATTGCTGCGCATGATGTATATTCAGATTTCATTTGATTGGCATTGGCACAGTGGATTATCCATCATACCATGTCTTACTCCTTAACTTCTGCTAATGGAAATGTCATGGGTCATGAGCAGTTACCCAGAATGGTGCTTGGCTCTTTGTTTTTAACATAAAAGTTTAACATATTTATCATGTCCATATCAGTTCAGTTCTGTTCAGCTACTCTGTGTTTCATACCTGCATACCTTTCATGCCTGTTTCTCCCACAACCCATTTGAAGAGGGAAAATTATTTTTTTTAAAACATTTGATTAAACTGAAGGTTCTGCGCCTCTGAGCTCAGCATTGAATTCTAAAAAGGTCATATAGGAAATGTAACTATGAAATAAGTTGACCATGTAGAAAAGCTTTGATGCATCAGAGCAATTTTGGCAAATTATTGGCATTATTGACATTTTATTGCCATTATTGGCATTATTAAAATTCTGGCAAAAATATAAATTGTACTCACACTTGTTCAGACACATGTCATTGTCATAATATGAAGTGTTATAATATCACAATATTGATTTGAACTTCAAACCACAATACTTTCCTGACAAATTCAGGAAAAATATTAATCAGATAACCTATGGAAGTGCCTACCGTCCAGGTTGCCAGACTTTTCAAAGCCATCATTACATTCTGTTTTCTGCTTAGATTCTTTGTCAGGCACCAATGATCTTTCCAAGCTGCCACTTGCTTCAGCGTACACTCCAGAATCAGAGCCTGGATTCAAGGATCATCCAAAACCACTACATATCATCAAACTCCAAAAAGCTGACCAAGGCCATCCTTCATTATTCTTCATTTTGCATATTATGACCAAGTACTGCAGATCCTCATCTACTTGTTTACAGAGGAGGGTTGTGTTATACATGTTTTCAGATTTATGGTTCCCACAATGTCATTACCATGTCTGTTTGTCATGGTTCTATATTTTTGTCTTGTGTTCAGTCTCCAGCAGTTGTCTATAAATAGCTAGTCATTGACTATTGTTTACATCCGTTTCTTAAGCCTCATTGTTTTTTCATTGTTTTTGCAAATGTTATCACTACATCATGCGTCATTACCTGTATTAATAACTATATTTGTCTTTCAGAGGTGGTCTACTTAATCTATAAAGATGTGCATACAATTACCATGACTGCCCTTAATTTCTGCCATGACATGGAATCAAAGTTATGTGTTATTTGTTTGCTTGTACTGTGTTATACCAGTTCTTGCAAGTGTATGTTCATACAAACAAGTTAAAACAATAATTGAAATAAATGCATAGTACTCTCAGTGCAAGTTTCAGATCAATTAGTGCTGTAGTTCTTAATGTATTTGGGTGCTGGGGAGTGCAAAATGTGTGTCACACTGAAGTCAAGTGAAGTCAGATCATGTTGATTTATATAGCAACAGTGACAAGGAAAACTCCCTAAATGTTTTAACAAAGAAGACTAAAAAAGGGACCCATCCTCCTTTGTGGCTTAATGTTAATTTTAAATATTAAGTTTGTAGTAAATAATTTTAAAAAGTAAATAATGACAGATAAATGAAATGTTGAATAAAATAGTGTTTATGCATATGCATATTGACAATTATTTCATCCGACACAAGTCTGCGGGAAAATCTCTGGAGTCTCATTGTAGGACTGTACATGATGGGACATAATATGTTTGAAACATTAAGTCTTACAGTCATTTCTCATGGTTAAAACTATTATGTCTGCCGAACACCATGAAGCATAGTTTTACATTATGCAGATTAAATGTATAAGCAATGGATTAAAGAATCCAGCACGTATATTGTATTTAGTCTATGTTACTACAAGTATTGTGCTGCCATTGGTTTGTTTACTGATATGTATGCAAGTTGTCCTAAAAACAATTGGTTAATGAAGCAGTAATCTGTAATGTATCTTTTAAAATACTTAATCCCATATAAATGTTGCAGAAGAACCTGAAGCAAGTAGCCCGCATGAGGTAACTCACCAACATCCCAGAGCTGCTTTCAGAGATTTTGTGGACAAAAATCCCCAAAACACTGAATCTAAAATTGTGCTTATAATTATAATATCAAAGAGGATCAATTTAGGCATACCATATTGGTTATAATAACAGTAGAGATAGACAAAAATAACAGCTTAATTCTTCCAAATATGCATTTGTTTTTCTTACAAAAATGGTTGCAACTTTTATGTACAAGAAATTTATTTGTATCTTGTATTTAATTTTATTTGTTAACAAACATTTCTGCATTTCAAGCCATTCCTTCTTATGACACATTTTATTTGGCACTCAGGATACCAAGTGATTTGGTGGTACCATGACAAACTCTGGATTTTTGTATGCTTAAGGTTTTTGCAGAGTAGTGTATATATTATATAGTATTGCTAAGGTTAGTGGTAGTACATTACCCCAAAAAATTATGCAGTAACATATTTGTCCTTGTTTCAAGCATTTGTGTGATAGCAGTAAAGATAAGAAACTTACTTGTAGACTGTTGCAATGAGATAAAGTGTGCATAATAAACAATTTGAAAACATTTGTAGTGATACTATTTTAAGCAGTCATCTTAAAAATAAACTAAAAAGATGTAAAAAAAAAAGACAATTTTTACCAGATATTTTGAATGTATTCCACTGTTTCCAGTGAAAAGAAAAATAATTAATGGAGAAACAAAGGTATATTATTACCTTGTTTATAGCTTGGTAGCTTGCACCATGCACAATGCCACTGTTTGTAGAATAGGTAACAAGGTCCCTTATTATTACTTACATGTAAGTTAATAACCATTTTAACGTTTACTACATTTACAGCTTCTTAACATCAAAATATTGTTTTATCTGGCATAATATGTTTGCTACAGATGTGTTGCTCCATTTATTAATGAATTCTGTGGTTTTGCTCTATTATAGTAATCCAAGCATTTCTCTCTGAATTTTTAGAAATCAAAACACTTTCAATTTGTAAAGCAAATTTATAAGTGGTAAACATCATAAAATCATCCTTATATGAAATTTGCATTTTACAATTTGCAAACGCAGTTACGGTAAACAAGATCCTAGGGATAGTTATACTACTTCCTGTGTTTATTAATAAATTGAATTTTCATTTAGCACTATTTTATTTAGCATAAATGAGAAAATTGAAACAGGCATGAAGGAAAAAAAAAAGCAAACACATTTTTCTGAAATATATTAGAAACCAAGAGGAAAAAAAATTGTCCTTTCTCAGAGAAATAAAGACTGATAAGGAGGAATTAATAAAGTCATCAGACTTCAGATAGAAAGAGAGAAAAAAAGAAAATAAAGGAGAAAAAACATGCAATTCCACTGGACACACTGGAACAGGAAGCAAAAATATAAGAAGCTTAGAGGATGAACTGTCAGTCTGAGAGATGTCAGTAGGCGTCAGACTGGTTAACAGAAGATTGTCTCCTGCTCTTTTTCAGTCATTTATAGTGAAGAAAAGTCTTCTTTTCTGAAACAGTCTTTTGCAAAACAGCTAGTTTATCTGAAATAGCACTTTAAAAACAGTAGTAGTATCTTGTATTTAATTGCATTATAAATGGTGCATTGCAGTAGTCTTCTGTTTGGTGGACGAAACCTTGTGTGTGGATGTGTACAGTATCTCACAAACGTGTGTATACCCCTCACATGTTTGTTTTTTTATTATTTACTATTTTATTATATGCTACAGCTTGTATAACAGTGTCAATTTGCTGTGCCCTCAAAATAACTCAACACACAGCCATTCATGTCTAAACTGCTGACAGTAAAAGTGAGTACACCCCATGTAAAAATGGCCAAATTGTGCCCAAAGTTGCAATGTTTTGTGTGGCCACTAGTATTTTCCAACACTGCCTTAACTCTCTTGGGTATGAAGTTCACTAGAGCTTCACAGGTTGCACAAGTTCTTCCATTTGCTTGTCTTCAGCAAACTGTTTGTGGGGTTTTTTGTGCATAACCTTTAGAAGAAACTTCCTTCAGTGCCATGTCATCCAGACCAATCCCCCCAACACTTTAATCTCTGCAGCAATGCTTTTAGCAATCCTACATCTATATTCAAAAGCCATATTCTGGATATGATGCTGATCATGTGCACTCAACTTTTTTAGTCAACCATGGTGAGGTCAGGTTCTGAGTGGAAACTGTCCTGTTAAACCGATGTATTATCTCGGCTACAGTGCTGCAACTCACTTTTAGGGTGTTGGAAATCTTTGTATAGTCTACGTCACCTTTATGTAAAGCAACAATTCTTTTTTTTAGATCCTCAGAGAATTCTGTCATGATGTGCCATGTTGAACTTATAGTGACCAGTATGAAAGCGATAACACACCTGCTTCCCCTGAGACCATGTAACACTGATGAATCACATGATACAGAGAATGAAAATGGCTAATTGGGCACAATGCAATAAACATTCAAGACTTCAAGACATTTCTCCATTGCAAACATCTGCAGACCTCGACCTTGGCACAATTTGCAGCATATATAAGGCACAGCATGATGTTATGTAGTAAATAATGTACAAAAACAGAATTCTTCCTTGACAAATAAAGATAACCATCTAACAACAAACTGAACAATTGTATAGAATACTAATGAAAATTAAAGCTCAGTGTTTGTTAATGAGCTTCTGCAGTTCAAAAGTGTCTATTTGTTTTGCATTTGCTTTAAGTGTTCTTCATGTGGACTGTAGTTGTACTGTTATCTGAAGCTAAAGATGATGAGTCTTCCAATGGAAACAGCAGCTGATGTCTGAGCTTGGGTTCTCACTATAACACCATTGGCTTAGGCTATCACAGGAAAATCAACATTATGGTTCTGGCCAATTAACTCCATCATTTTATTCTAAAAGTGAATAAAACTTGAGTTATGATTATCTAAGAATTCATTGTCCTTCTCTGCATGCGTTACAGTAGACTTAGCCACACATGGGTACTAGCTCGTGGAGCTCCATGGTCAGTAGAGATAATAGAGTCTGATACACCCTCACACTGCCTTGAGCCCTCCTTTGAGACTCCCAAGACCCCTGAATCCATCCTTTCTGCCTCTTGCTTCCTCTGCACTATCCAGTGGGACCTCGAGCATGACTTGGACCAAGCACTCTCTTGGACCCACCCACCGCCTGGCTGCCCCCCCCCCAGGGATAGGCTCTTCACTTGGGCCCTTATCTCCCCCAGCTTGGGACACCCTGCAGAGACCCACACGCTCCAGTTAATGCTGATGGATAGTGCAGAACCCCTCCACACCCTTCCGGCGGGCCAACTTTTCCAGCTGCCAATACCACAGTGCCCCTGGTCTCACCTGGCCCAGGACATCACGATGGACCTTCCCCTGTCCCAGGCTTACACCACCATCCTTACCATTCTGGACAGCTTCTCCAGAGCCATCAGGTTCGTCCCACTTCCCAAATTTCCTATGGCCTATGAGACTGCGGAGATTCTCTTTGACAAGGTCTTCACCACATTTGGGATCCCGGAAGTGGTGCACACAGATCGAGGTCCCTAGTTTTTCTTTACTTTCTAGGCTGCCTTCACGGAGAAGCCAGGGGTTGCTGTCAGCCTTACCTCAGGCTACCACCCCCAGGCGAGTTTGAGAAGGTAAACCAGGAGGTGGCCAAATTCCTAAGGCTATACTGCTGTGAGAACCCGTCTGACAAGGCACGCTTCCTTCTCTAGGCGGAGATTTCCCAGAACTCCCGCTGCCACTCCTTCACCGACCTTGGCTTCCAGCCCCCGTTCACCCCGTGGAACCGCTCACCCTCAGACACCCCGGCCATGGACAACTGGTACAGAAGGACGAATCAGTTTGGAACCAGGTCCACAGTGCATCACCCATGCCATCCACAGGTACCAGGCCCAGGCAGAACAAGGAACAGGTCTTCCACCCAGACAAACCTGCATCTCCAGGGTAGTACTAAGTTGTTGCCCAGACATATCAAGCCATTTAAAATAGGTCATTTGTTTCAACCCGGCTACTTATTGTTTATCCTTGCGTTTCCACACGCGTAATCACCCTGTCTTTCATGTTTCCCTTCCCAGGTCCTGGGCCCCTGGTCCCCTGGCAGATTCACCCTCCCTTGAGCCACCACCCATGGAGGTTGATGCTGCCCCCACCTACATGGTGCGCCACCTGTTGGACTCTCAGAGGCGTCTGTCTGGCTCCAATACCTCCAATACAATTTTTTCCACAATGTGCCTATGAAGCAAATACAATAAAACACATTACAAAAATGCAGGCAATGTAAAATAAATAATTAATCATCTTGAATGTTGCTTAAAAGTTACAACATAACAGCAGCAGAGGACAGGAAGGGAGTCACAGTGATAGGGTTGAGTTTTATGATAAAGTTTTCATCAAGGTATCAGGTGATGAGTAATTTTTTGACTTATATTTATAAAGCACTTGACTGATAGCTGCAGAGAGAAAAATGAAAACGGTATTTAGATAATATTCATTACACACTGCCTCACACAATCACCTTGTTTCGAATTACACACACCTGTTTCTCATCACCTAGCACTATTTAGACACCTTGTTCCCTCACTCCGTTGTTGATTCACTTGGTTTACACCTTATTGTTGAAACGTTTACTACCGGTTCATATTTGTTATCTTTATTGCTCCTTACTGTGTTTCGACCTGTTTCTGTCTCTCGACCGCACCTGTTGTGTTGCACTCTGGATATTGTTTGCTGTGTATCATTGTTTGGTATCATCCTTGTTTTACCTTCTGCAAGCCGTTTTTGGACTTAAAGCCTGTATTTTCTGCTACGCTGCATTTGTCTCCAGTTCCTCCTACACAGTGTCACAGTTAATTTATATTAGACAATTTATAAATGTCCCACAAATGTTTTTACATATCACATGCATGTCATTTTGATATCGCTGTTGTGTTTGTGTTTAAACATTAAAATAATATCTGTTGATTTTAGCCTTACTGAGTTTTAGATAATATAGCAAAATAGCAATAGCATTGTTTTAGATGTTCATAAAATAAAATAAAAAATTAACATACAAATCGTAGGCTATTATTTGATATCTTACTGTTCAATAACTGTTCGGCCATCTTTGTAATAGTGTTTATGTCACTACTCGGCCAATTTGTGCTGCATCAAAAATTACGATGTGTCCAACTTAGCTTCCTCATGGGAAACTCATCTTTCTGATAAATCTGACACCACTTGAAAGCACGGTTAGTCAAACTCATTATGCTAAAGTCAGTTTTGCAGATTAGTGTATATTTGCACAGATGTTTTTGCTGGGATGGAGAAATGTCATTTAAAAATTACATTTTACAGAATATCAGAAAAACATTACTGTGGTCCTCTAAATTTAGATACTGTACATATTTATATTATTTATTTATTTGTTTGTTAAAACATACTAACAAGTTATTTATTTGTTTGTTAAAACATACTAACATGTCGTTCAAATTAAACTACAAACTGATGCTTTTTCTGCTTAGTTGCTTATTGGCCCCCAAGAATATAGTGACTGTAGGCCTGTAGAGCTGAGACACTTTCAGAACAAAAAAAAAACATTAAAGAGATAGTTCTTGTGACACACCTTGTCACACACATACTTGCAATGTAGGACTCCCACAGTGGGGGTGGAGGATGCTGTGATCTACCTGCTGCACAGAGCCTACTCTTATCTGTATATGGCAGGGAGAACTGTTAGAGTTGTTCTTTGACTTCTCAAGTGCTTTTAATACCATCCAATCCATGCTACTGAAGGATAAGATAAGTGCATTACAGGTAGACAGCACCCTGGTGTCCTCGATTATGGGCTACCTAATTTGCAGGCTCCAGTATGTTTGACTGCAGAACACTGTGCCAGAATGGATGAAGTACACACATGCTCCACAGGGAATTGCTTTTGCTCTTTTTCTCTTGATGTTTTACTCCTTTGAATTCGGGTACAGAAATGTCACCGACAAATGTTCTCAGACGACACTAGTATTGTAAAGTGTATTAGTTATGGTAAATTCATGAATTCAGGAATTTGTCTGACATCCTGATTGTGATGTCAGCTTAACCTTTGGGCAAAAAACATAGGTGGTAAAGATATGGTTGTCCACCTGAAGGTCATTAGGATGGTAAGTGAATGCGGACAGCACGTTTATGAAAGTAAACCATTTACAAAGGTCCTTTCTTTCTGCAGCAAATAACTGCATAATTCTGCATATTAAAAAAAAACAATAACCAATGACCATGCATGTATGACCCCCAGAATACCCACAACTGTATTATATGCAGTAATAGAGTTGTACTGTACAGATATTTCCTGATTTATTATGGGTATATGTTCAGACAAATCCTCAAACTCTTTTTTTATAATAAAGTGTTGAAAAATCTTATGTAATTTAGTGATTAATGGACTAAAACTGAAAAGTGAACGCAAAACATTATTGGTAATCTAAGGGGCATGCATAGCTGGTAAACTTCACTACAGACCTTGTACTTGAGAAATCACAGGTTTTCTTTCCTGTCAGTTGGCTCGTATTATTATCTATTTGGGACCCCTGGATACTTATTTCCAATAAGAATACAGTACTTCAAAATTGTTTACTGAATCATGAATTGTAAATCATGTTTCTGGTGAAATTAGTTATGTGCTGAGTACTAGTAAATGGCGAGAACTGAGGTAAATACAAACCCCGATTGCAAATAAATTGGGACAAAGTACAAATTGTAAATAAAAACAGAATGCAATAATTTACAAATCTCAAAAACTGATAATGTATTCACAATAGAACATTCATGACAGCAACACATCTCAAAAAAGTTGGGAAGGGGCAATAAGAGGCTGGAAAAGTTAAAGGTACAAAAAGACATTCCTATCTCTTTGCTTAAGCAGCTTGTCTCCTCAGTCCCCAGACGTTTACAGGCTGTTGAAAAGAGAAAAGGGGATACAGTCTCACAGTGGTAAACATGGCCTTGTACCAACTTTTTTGAGATGTGTTGTTATCACGAAATTTAAATTCACTTAATTTTTCTCTTTAAATGATACATCTTCTCAGTTTAAACATTTGATATGTCATCTATGTTCTATTCAGAAAAAAAAATATGGAATTTTGAAACTTCCACATCATTGCATTCCATTTTTATTTAGTTTGTACTTTGACCCAACCTTTTTGGAATCGGGGTTTGTACATATGCTTTACATTTGTACATTTGTAAGTTTCTGATGCATCACTCTAGTGTATTGTAATCAATCAACATACAAGGTATGTTGATTGATTACAACTTAATATAACTTATATGATAGAATTCATCTAATAAACACTGTAATAAGACAGTAAGACCACTTTATGTAACTATGTATAGACAGTTTCTCAGCCTTGCTGCATTTAGTATCAATACTGCTATATTTTGAATCTGTTACTATTATCTTTTAAATTCTTTTTAATGCAGTAGTTTACCATATTCATCTACACAATGTCTGTATTGAATGTATTGAATGTATTTCCTCAGCAATTAATAAAGTGCTAGTTTTTTCTTTTCTTGCCATTAAAAAATAAGTGTATCGTGTTGTGTTTTAGTTTTGTTTTGACAGACAATAATACGCAAAATGAAAAGCAACCAAAGTTACAATTACAGCTCTGCAGGCTTGCAGTGCAGTTCTGACATTTGGAACAACTGCAAATTAATTAAGCCATCTAACATTTGTGCTCATATTGAAGTCCATGCAGTTTTATGCATGAAGACCTAAAATTAAATTATGGATATAAACTGAAATACAAATATGAAATAGTAGGTTTTAATGTGTGACAGGTTGAAGGTACAGCAAATGAAAGGAGTCAAGAAGCCTAATGCATGGGATTTTAAAGTGACTAGTAGAGAAGCGGTTCAGCTTCTCTGGATCATATCCAACTTCTGACAAGATGAGTTTATTTTAGATGTGTCACATATCTAATTGAGAAGTCACGGTGCTGGGGATTCTTGTCACTGGTAAAATCAGAACTATCTTCCAGTGTGTGTATTGAACCAGTAGTCTCACAGGTGGGCTCCTTCTCATCTATGAAATTCAACATTAAATCCTCATCTTTGTTTGACACCCACTTAAAAGATTCTAAAATGAATTGTGATGTGACATATAAATATTAGAAATTAGAAGAACACTCATGTAATGAAACCGAACAAGGACTGAGCATAAATCTTCAAGATTATAGTGTGCCTCTCTTATTTCTTAGTCATTACTGAGATAAACTGGCTTATTTACTGAAAATATACCTGTAGTATTGCATTTTATATCTTATATCTGACATACCCTCTCATGAAACTGACTTTACTGAAGTACCTTTTTTTTATATGCATGGTGATGATACACTACGTCTTCTATAATGTATTCATGATATGACACTTTTAGGTTTTCATATCCATTATATAAATAAGCATTATATAAATTACGGTTTTTGCTATATTTCTCAGTGTGGCCAGTATGGTTTAATACAATGTGTGAAAGATGTTCATCACCATGTGTATTTTGTATCACGTATATATTTGCCTTAGTAACACTTCCATTAAATAAGAGCTAACTTATGTAACTGGTAAAAACTGCAAATACTAGATTAAAAGAGTGGCATGGGATAAAATAATATCCAGTAAAACAATATCAGTATATCAATATTTTAAGTAGTCCACATGAACAATTTCATGTAGATTCACATTTACAGCTAGCACTAGAACAACTTAAAATTGCAATTATTTAAATAACTGACCATACCAGTCACAGCAGAAACTAAAGTGACTTAAAATGTTCATTTTGATGTTATGGTCACATATAATAACACATACTAATATGGAGGCCTTTAGGATAAGTTCACAAAATACAACCCCAAATCATAAAATGTTTGTCAAAAAATATGGGAAAAATATTGATATGTTTTTAATGTTCCTGCTAGATTGGAAAAAGAATTTGTATAGTTGTTCCTCTATAGTGTGTAATATGATTAAATGATTCAAGCAATTTGGAGGCATTTTAGTCCATAAAAGACAAGCCCTTTAACTTTAGCTGCAAGCTGAAACTGAATGGACAAGATCTTGCTTATGGCATTGCATCAAGAACTATGATCAATCAATGACATAACCACATGGGATGATGGCCAAGGGATTACTCTGGCAAGCCTTTGTCAAGTACTGCAATATTGAGTCACAGACACAAATGTCACTTAAACCGCAAAAAAGAAGCCTCATGTTAACCATGTCCACAAGCAGCATAGACCTCTCAGGGCCCAAAGCCAGGGTTTATCATGGTATGGGGTTGTGTCTGTGCTCTTGGCTAAGGTAATTTACCTAATTGTGATGACAGCATGAATACATTTACATCAAGGCATGTTCATGCATGTTTCAACAAGACCATAAGCTACCAAATCAGAAAAGGAGTGAGCCTGAAATATGCCAATCCCTTCCATATGAGAAATACTGTTTTTAAACATTTCAGTAATTTCCACATGCAGTTATTGACAAAAATAAAGATCCTCTGCCAGTCTTTGCTGAATAAAGTTTTTGCATTTTTATGAATACTGCTTTTGTACATAATCATGATTAAAATCACCTGCTGACATTACTTGTGACCAAATAATACATTTGAAATGCTTTTTATTAAGAAATTAATTAATGAAAGGAAATAAAACACAAAGGTTTGTAGGTTGTGAACCTGGTGGGCTGCTACATTCTGGTTGCTCTCTAGTGGAGCAGTGGAACATGAAAGCATACCAACAAGCACAACGTTGCAGTAATTCATGTATGAAAATTACAAGATCCTTTTCTGGTCCAAAAGTTTGCTTTGTGGGCTGGAAGCACTTTGACACCCTCTGTTGTTTTAGTTTGTGTTTGCCATCCAGGAAAAGATCAAAATCAGAAAGTTAGATTCCTGTTTTGAAACTTTTGATGTGCATGGAGGGAATGCAAATTAAAATTGAGTAACATAGTGGGATGTGATATTACACTAGATTATTTATGAGGTATTACTTTGAGCTGTAAGTTAATGATGACTATGTTTGTTTAATTTTCGAAATGCTTTTGTTTAATTACTGAAATGCTTTTGGTTCATGGATCGGGAGTGGGGGAATGGATTAATCCATTACGGGGTACCTATGTAGGCAGAGTTTCAGAAGTGAGCGTGGGGGGTAAGGGGAGAGTTCGTCTATCCTTGTTTCTTTTCTGAAAAGACGCCATGTTAAGTAGAGATACGTAATGGTATAGCGGCACGATTCTGTTTTACATGTCTATAAAAAAAAATCAGTTTTGAATTAGAATAAGTCTGTTCATTGTGTTATACATTTGGATTATGACTGGTTGTAAATTTCAACAGTTGAAAGCATAAAAATAATACCTTGAGGTGTCCGTTAGCATGTCTGTTGGCGCAAAGCGCAAGGCTACCTGTAAGCGCCAATATGTACGTTAATTGTTAAGTGGAGCATTTGGATGGTTGTTAACGTGAAGAGTTGTCGTAACTCTTATGAATGTACTCTTTTTGTGCTTCTGTAATTTGTGTGGACCAAATATAATTATGGGTGCACATATTCAACAGGTACAACTGAGAAACTGAAAAGAATTGATGAAGTCTGGTTGACTATGTTATGTGTACTTGATACAGGTATGCTTTAATTTTGGAAATATTGAGTTCATGTTCAGTCATTGGGGAAACACGTATTGTATATGCACTGTAATATGTATGTATATATGTATGCATATGTTATTTATATTATGTATGCTGAGCCAAATGATAAAGTGTACAGAGAAAATGTGATTAGACCAAGAGCATATCCCTAAGGAACTCCTGCATTAAGTCTATTATTTGATCAAAGTAAAACTAGCCATGTTATCTAGTAGTATAAGTATGTATTGGTCTTAAGTATGAGGAGAACTAGGCAAGTAATCAAGGGGAGGTGAGAACCAGATGATTAACAGCGATTCATCACTGAAAAATAATACAAGGTTTGATGACATGGCATTCTCAGCCAACTGGAAGAGGGAGACAGTTGATGCGCTCTGTGGACTGTATAATGGTGTATTGGTACATGATGGGAGAAAAGTTTGGATGGAAGAGAAGCACTGGAACATCTTAATGTGTGGGTGTGCATTTTTACTGAAATACAGCTCGAAAAGAAAAAAAGTAGTTATTTAGTCTAATATTTGAAAACATTTTAACTACTGACTCTAAGTGTAGCATGAGAAACCAGCAGCACTATCTACAGCAGAGCTATAAATTGGTGAAACAGAACATAAAACAGCAGAGAGGCTTCACATGAGACCAATAGGCAAGTCACGTTCCCAGCAATCAACAAAACCTGAGTGATCGTACTTTAGAGGCACCAAGACAACTTCCCAGGCTCCAACTCCAGAAACCTGAGCAATGTCTTAATCTAACAAAAAGCCTGTGAAAATAAGTATGTGTTTGCGTTTTTACCTGAAAATTTTGATTTTCAAAATTTTTTTTTGAGCTTCTAAAACAAATAGGGAGTTTATTCATTTGGGAGAAGGAGGAAGGTGGTTATGAGAAATACTTCCTCCAATTTTTTTTGGATTATCCTATCTGTTTCTGTGATTCGTTGCTGACAGAAGGAATTTTCCAGATTAAGTTTCATATAATGTATCCCACAGAGAGGTAGGTAATTATATATTTGGTGAACGGCATTAACATTATAGGGCACTCTAAATGACATGCGGGCGGGGAGTAATATGATTTGTAGCTTGAAAATGCCTGCTGTTTGACTTTTGTACAAAATATTTTTTCCACATTAAAAGAGTGTATTTCTTTAACTACTGTTAACCTGTTATGTGTTAAACCAAGTGAGTGGTACAATTTTGTGGAACACAGGCCATGTCTATAGTCAGTAAAAAGGGGCAGCTGCCATTGTCCTGTGGCTAGACCTGTTAGACCTACACCTGGCTGCAGTTATTGCACACATTCTGTTCACAGTGCATGAAGGTTACCATAAGGAGAAGGAAATATATTCATGAGCTGGTCAAGGAGCTGTGTGCATAGATAAAGGCAAAGGAAGTCGGAAATATAGCATGTAAGAGAAGCATGAAAGTCCTTTGCTGCCTGTGAAAAGGATACTGTCAAACAGGTAGCTGTTCAGGGAACAAAATCTGTGAAATTCAAAACATGTAATCGAGTTGTCTGTAGCAAATGCTCCTAGAATGTACCAAAGCTGTAGCTGAAACATACTGAGCAAAATTTACTATGTTAAAGGGAACTTCAGATCAGAAAATCAAATGTTTTGTGGCATGGTCCTAACAACAAGCATCAGCATCTAGAAAGCTGGTGAACATAGTTCTGTCATCCAAAGGGAATGTCTCAGAGATACATTACAGATTTTATTATTTATTTATTATTATTTTATTATTTATAAAGGCAAACTCAAATAATATGTCATAGAGATCTATATGCATATATTGCAAAGGCATCTCTGGGATATGAAATGCTTTAGTGGCAAACAGAGTATTTCCCTGTGTTTCCCTGTTTGCCCACTCTCCAGGGTTGTATTTGGATCATTAGGATCATGATCCATTTCAGGATTTAAAGCGTGAGATTAAGTGGCAGTGCTACCAGGTATATCTGTTGTGACTGAGAGAGAAGAACATCAATGTTACAAAGAAATAGTGGTATGGAGTTTGCCATAATAAGATTATCATAGGGAATCCTTTAGGAAGTTGAATAAAAACCTGTTGCAAACTTAAGTGGAATTTGCTACAAATAAAATGGTACTGTTGAAAATTTTGATCAGCTTAAGAAGATACTTTGGAAGCACTTTCAAGACTATCTTCAGGACAGTTCGTAAAGTAGTCTGTTATTTAAATGAGTACAAAACGCTTGGCTCAAGCTGCTGCTCTAGCAGACTTGAATGGTTAACACAAAAGGCCATGTTCACATCGCTTTTTGTCTTCACATGAGAAGCCTGCACATTACACTGGGAAAGCTGTAGCTAACGCATCTGAATTGCATACACTCAATCTAATGTACATCACACATGAATACATCTACTTCCATGAACATAGTCATTTTATTGCATACTTTCCTGTTCTGAAGCACAATTATGCTAGACAACAAATGTTTGTTAAGAAGGTCAGTACTGTGTAGATGGTGTGAGACAACTTGTTCAGAATTTGCAAGATAATGGTGCAGCTCCATCAAGACTTTTGGACATTTAATTAAATGGTTTTGTAAAAATCGTTCTTTGCTCACAGTGACTAGTCAGTGGCGTGTCTGTGATTTTGGGGAATGACCTAGCAGGAGGCAAGTCATTCACACTCCCTGAGATTGTGACAGATCCTGTTGCTAGTAGTGATGATTCATTAGAGCAGTAGTGTCCTGCTGTGCTCCCTGCTTGTATGATAATTTGTGCACAAAAAATAAAAGAAGTGTTCAAACTGACTGATTACGTCTTGTGTGCAGATGACTCAGTGTGTTTCAAAAAGATGTGAAGGATGAACCAGGCCATCTTGAGGCAAACTAGAAAATCTTACTTTACTACAGAATAAACTTTCTGATTTCTGAAGACCGCAAAATAAATTGATGCTCTTCAGGCTAAAAAAAGTTAAAACAATCTCTGAAAACTCCACCAATCCATAGTTAAACAGATTGTGAACAAACTGAAGAGTTTCAAGACCATTGTTATTCTCCCTAGGGTGCGTACACCAACAGAGATCACATTTACGGCATTTAGCAGACGCTCTTATCAAGAGCGACTTATTACTAATGCAGTCTAACAATTCAAGCAATTGTGGATTTAGGGTCTTGCTAAAGGACTGTGGCAACTTGGTAGAGAGACTGGGACAGTACCTTAACCACTAGGCTACTGCAGTCACACTTCAAAAGCAGGATGAGAAGTGTCATGAAAGGAAAACACTGCACAGAACATCACTAGGACTTTATTCTTTGTGTGAAACGTGATGCTATATTGAGCCTGTTTTTCTGACTCTCGTAAAAACAGGCTCAAGGTTCGAATCCTTTGGTGACCATGAATGACTCAGAGCCGGTAATAATCAAAATCTCAAACTGGATTGAAAATATTGAAATATTATCTGGTAGATCTGGATTAAGTAACATTCAAGTCTGAAACATGTAGGGGGACCTGGAATAATAAAATTATATATTTTCTCCTTTCTTACTTTAATTTCCAAGGCAAACGTTGCATAGTTTTGACCTTTTCGTAATTGATGCAAGTTGAAATCAATTCTTCATCCTGCACCAGTCACAAACTGATTGCCCTTTTATCTATCTGACTCATCAGTCAGGAGACATGGCTCAAATTTAAACACAGTCAATATTGTCAGCTTAGTTTTGATTATTTTGTTTTAATATTAACCCATTCATAACTTACTAAGGATAAATTTATTTGTTAAAATTAAGTTTCTTTAAAAATGTATACTGTAAAAAAGTTGGCTTACAAATTTAACACTACACTCAAAAACATCGATTTTCAAGACCTACAAACATTAGCTCAATGTTATATTGATGTACCAAGTGTAGCCGGGTGGACAGATACGGTTAGTGTTCGAGCTGCAGCTATCCTAATATGCTTTTAAAAGCAGTCTGGGAGCGACACATTTAACCAAACAAGAATAGAGCGAGTGTACTTGAAATGAGGTGAACGTAATTGATGTTAGCTGCGTGTTTGAGCTTTGGGGGGAAAAAAGTAAATATACTAACATTTCTACAATATTAATAAACTCATGTACCTCACTAGTTCAAACTTTGAACAAAACTCTGCTGTGATGTTGATGTGAACTATTTTTATGTTTTAAGCGCCAGGACAGGCAGGACGTTGTGCCTGTGCAGGTTTTCTCACTAGCTTAAGGCAAGCTTTAGCTTTTTAGCCATGAGGTAGTTGACAGATAACTATGTGTCTTAGTCGAAGTTCATGTTAAAGTTTATTCAGGGTTTAATAAAAATTACCTTCTATGAGGTTTTGAAGAGCACTAAATGGTCGTTTGCTTTATTTAATTTAAAGCGGTGAACTGAGCGTGGGAGAAGGAACGATTTGTGCTTTGAGTCACGCACGTGCTTGGGTTTCACATGAAAGAGTAAGTATTAGGGTATTTATGAGGTATGAATGTAGTAGGGTCAGTGATATGATGCTTAAGGACATTTTCTATTTTTTTCTTTTGTATTTTAGCGACTATCGTATTATTTTCCACTTTGTGCACTGTATACTGGAACTGAATACGGGTTTTTTGGTTGACTATCAGCTGCCGGTTACACCGCTACGTGTTTTGTGTGAGTGGGTTTTTTTGGTACCCAGATTTAAAAACAGGTCACTACTTTTTTTGTTCTCATTTCTAATCTCTAACTGCCGCTGGTGGGTTAGGGTCAGCATCTCAATGTTTTCAGTTATCCTATGATATATATCCTGTCAAAGTGGGTGCACAAAACCCATCTTTTTGTTTCATGCTTTTCTGCCAAATAAAATAAAGGCATCCAAATCAGTTTGTGATTGTTGCCTTACGTGCGTTCTATTTCCAGGGCCACACAAGTATGACTACAAGTCATATAGTTTCTTGCCAAAAAATGGGTGAAATGTAGCTGCTTTTTATTGTTTTATATTTCACATATACAAGTGGTCCTGGTGCAGTACTAAACAATTGTATTTATTATATTTTAGCAGCATATACTCCAAGATTTACAGTGGGAAAAATAAGTGTTTGACACACTTCTGATTTTGCAAGTTTTTCCACATACAAACAATGGAGAAGTCTGTAATTTTTATCATAGGTACACTTCAACTATGAGAGACAGAATCTAAAAAAATCAAGAAAATCACAGTGTGATTTTTTAAATAATTAATTTCCTTTTTATTGCATGATATAAGTATTTAATATAAAATATAACAGAACATTGTTTATAGAAACCTTTGTGTGTTACATTACAGAGGTCAGACATGTCCAGTAGTTCTTGACCAAGTTCGCACACACTACAACAGGTATTTTGGTCCACTTATATACATTATATACGTATATCTTCTTGAGATCTTTCAGGTTTCGGGGCTGTCACTGGGAAATATTGAGTTCAGCTACTGCCAAAAGGTTTGCTATTGGTTTCAGATCTGGAAACTGACTAGGCTACTCCAGGAACTTGACATTCTTCTTACAGAGCCACTTCTTAGCATGAGTCATTATCATGCTGAAAAACCCAGCCTGATAATGTTCTTAGTGAAGGAAGGATGCTGATAGGATAGCCATACATGGCGATACATGACCCCACCCATCATTCCTCTTTGCAGAAAAGCACCCTCAAATTATAATGTTTACATCCCCATGTAGAGCAGTAAAATAAATTCAGGATTGTGGATGGCTGTCAATTGTGTCAACAGTTGTTGCCTTCTTACCATGCTGATTGACTGTTGTACTGTAGCCCATCCCAGCCTTGTGCAGGTCTACAATATTGTAACTGGTATGCTTAGACAGCTCTGGTTTTGGGCATGGTGGAGAGTTTGGCATGTGATATATTGTGTGGACAGATGTCTTTTATACAGGTAACAAGTTGGAACATGTGCAATTAATACAGGTTATGAGTGCAAAATAAGAGAGCTTCTTAAAGAAGCTAACCTGTTAAACTAACAAGTCTGTGAGAGCAACAATTGTTGCTGGTTGGTAGGTGATCAAATACTTATTTCATGCAATAAAATGCAAATACAAAAATCAGACAATGTGATTTTCTTGATTTTTTTTATTCTGTCTCTCACTGTAGAAGTGTACCTATGCTAAAAATTACAGACTTCTCTATTCTATGTAGGTGGGAAAATATGCAGTGTATCAGTGTACTAAATTTCCTTATTGTATATGCTACACTCTGTGAGATTATTGCCATAAAGTGTTATAATTTATAATTTATAAGTGATATAATTTGTTCTAATAAAGAAAATTACAATGTGCCACTTGCACTGAATAGGATAAGGCTGTCATAAAAAGGTAAATAGGCTTGATGAGCCTTTAACACTAGAAGTCCCAGAGAAGGGTCATTTAACATTCTACCTTTGGAACCCAGAGACAGGTCGAGTGACCTGAAGGATTTTAGCTAACATCCTATAATCAGGCACTTTTGTTCTTTAAATAAGACCATTACTGGCACACCACAGGAGGGGGAATGCTTAACTCCCAACTAACTGTCTAGTGAGTTCTGTTCAGTTTATTGTATTTTTAAAATAAAGATTATATATATA
>JAUZST010069186.1:0-22062 GCA_034779995.1 Parotocinclus haroldoi | reverse complement strand
TATATATATAAATAAATACACACACACACAGTATCAAAATAAATATATATAGTGTATGCCCCAGCCTATAGTATCAATAAAAGTAAGCTGAATGATTGCACGCACGCACGCGCACACACACACGCACAGAGAGAGAGAGAGAGAGAGAGAGAGAGAGAGAGAGAGAGAGAGAGAGAGACAGACCGACTGACAGACAGTCCGACAGGGCTTGCCCCAGCTTACAGTATCAATAAGCGCGAGCTTATGATTACATTTTCTTACTAGAATTAAATTAACCTTTCCATTCCTTTCATGTTATACTACAGCTAACATAGCTATATACATATCTGAAAAATATCTTAAGAAAACTTAAGGTCACTCAAAGGAGAGTGGCTAGAAATCAGTAGCATGATTAAGTTCATTAGGGAAACAAAAGGAAGGAAATGTGTGTGTGAGCGCAGGGGGGAGAGAAAGATGGATTGTATTGTACTAAATCTTTGTTCACTGATTCATCAAATGTAGTTTAAAAGCCAAAGTAGTGGTCTGGTTAAGGACTATTGAACCATCACATTCATGCACATTAGGCCATGCAAGGAGTAAAGGCTAGCTGCTACGTGGAACTGCTTCAACATCTGCGAAACAAGTTCAAAACGCACCACATGGGGTTCAAGGTGCCGCAGACATTCAGGTGGGACACATTTTCTAATGGTAGGAGAAATTCCAACAGTCTAGTCCAACCATCTGCACATGGGCTAGCACAAGCTCACGCCCCTCTTACAACACCTTACCTTAATATTAGCCGAGAGGAACCACAAGGCCTAATTGCCTCCGGTGGACTAGTCTGGGTAGAAAACGGAACTAGTGTTCCCCTCCTGGGTTTGTGACCCAGGTTTGCTCTTCCAATAGCATTACACTGCCCATACAAACAGATCAAAGTGCACCCACTTATTCCCATATGGATCCCTGGGTTTCCTCAAAGGCCAGATTTTGGCTCCATTTGAGCTCCATCGTACTGCTTAAATATACACAGGTTAACAAGGAGCCTGCTTCTGTAACTTCGGGAAACAGCTTATACACAAAACGTTTAAACCAGTCAAGGTATTACCACATTAACATTCACAGCAAATTGTAGTGGAATCATTCCTCAAAATGTGGGTTTTATAAAACTTCATAATACTTGTTATCCAAAATGTGCACTACCCAAGTATTGTCCAATGACCATTATTGAAATACATGTTTTGTCAATATCATATACCCCTAATCGCAAAAAAGCAATGCTAGGTGAATATTGTGTAAGGGGATTTGGGCTGGGCTTAGAGCACAGAGATCCCAAATGCAAAGCAAAATGAGAAGCAAAACCTTTGCAAAAACCAACCAAATAAGGGTCAAATCAATTTCTTCATTCAAAAGTTCTACATTTTCTTAATACCTAACGATCATTAAGTCTTAGTTACTGGTCAAAAGATATATTATCAGGCTCTGGTTATGGTAAAAAAAAAAAAAAAAAGACTTATGGTAAGACGCATCAAGTCACGTCAAGCCAGTCTTAAATTTAAGGTTAAGCACTCATTGTTCAGAAGTTCTTACTAGGAAGGGGAATGAAATGTATTTCTTTCCAAAAGCAACCACAAAGTCCAATTCCACTGCAACTGATCCAATAGGTCATTGCAACAGGCGTATAGTCTGCTCTTACAACCGAACGTCTCTGCAAGCTATGTTGCAATTAAAACGGACTACAGCTAGATTAAACAGTGTCATATAAATGTGAACCTGTTTATATCGTTATTCATGAACTAACTATAACTGTTAAGACCTCGGTTGTTCAAGTAAACAGCCACCTCTCTTAATAAAAACAGTAGGTTTTACCTGCCTGAACAATTACAAATGTTTCTCTAATTATCAATTAGTGTTTCTTGCTGTTTGGACACCAAAGCAATAGGTACTGAGTATGGGCTTGTTGTAAGTTGTAAGTTATTACAAGTTATTTCAAGCAGTAATAGTCATCAGTGTAAGTAATGTCATCTTTATTTTAATTTATCAATTTAATAGTACCTGGATTTAAAAATTACGGCCATTTTGTAACTACTAGTGAAAGATCTATTGAAAAACAGAATTAACAGATCGTTACAGTCGTAGACCGTGTGAGATTAACCATTTTGATCATTCCTTTAATAAGTGTGCCTTACAAGCAAAAATAAAAAAGTGAATCTCTTTTTGCAGAGACATGACATGAAAATCACAAATTATAGTAATTAAGGACAAAAGACTCATTTCCAACTCAAAAGCACTTCTGGCTATGTATTGAGACAGCAGATGTGATTAAGCTCCAAGGTATGAGAAGTAAGAAAAGCAGATAGACTTTTGTCTTGGATTGTCGTGAATCAGACCTAAGCACTAATGAGTGAATGTCTGGACAAGGATTATTGCACACAGCTGTTACCTTCAGTCCTCATGCACACTGTACATTCTGGGTTTGTTTTTACCTAAGGTGCAGGTCTTCAGAGTATTTGAGGCAGGCGTAGATAAACTCCTTGAGCTGTGAGTAGACTTTGGGTACAAATTCAGAAAACGGTAACTTCTTCGGGAGAGGCATCTGTTCAAAAGTGGAAAAGTAATGGGAAAAAATGTGGACTGTTCAATAAGCAGAACCAAAGTCAAACTTTGTTTAGTAAGAACAACACACATTTACATGTGTACATGTAACACTCAATCTGACCTTGTCAAGTTCCGGGTCTTGAAAAGGGAATTGGTTTTTGATTTGTCGGTACTCTTCCTGTGTCGCAACAGGAATGGGACTGTAATTGTCCTGATCGATGATTTGCCTGCAAAACAATGAAATACTCTCTCTTGAATAAATTCTCTGAACCACACACAATGCCTTTGAAAATCTTGTGGTTCTTGTCCCAAAAGTATGGGGAGAAGAAAAGAGAAGAAAAGAGAAAAAAAGAGGAAAAAAAAAACTCTGTCCACACCAACATAGCATTTTAACCGTTAAAATGATTAAAAGGTCAGATTACACTTACAATTATTTACACATACAGTGGGGTGGCCATCAAGGATACTATATTTAAAAAAAGGAAACTTTGAAATATTATTAAGTAAAAACACACACAGATAAATGCAATAAGATGATTTAGAAATTGCACAGTGGGCTCACATTTTATAGTTTTTAATGAGTTCTTTTTATATTAGACAGTGTTCATTGCAGACACCTCCTTGTTTCTACATTTACTGTACATTTTAGAAGTTCCACTTGCTACATAAAAGCACGTTGTAGTTCTACAATGACCACGGTCCATCCGTTTCTCTACACACTTACAAACACAAAGTACACACAGCTACAAACACCACCACCACCTCAAGATTAGAGTCACTATATTGTTAAGAATGATCCACCACCCAAATAATACCTGATCTGTAGTGGTCCTGACCATTAGTAAACAAATTAAAGGGGACCACAGAGTATTTAGACAAACAGATGGACTACAGTCTGTAATAATAGAACTACAAAGTAAGTGGACCTGATAAATAAGACAATGGGTGTAGCAACAAGGAGGTGTACCTAATAAAGTGATCAGTGAATATACAGCTCAAAGAAGTTGGATTATATTTATTATAAGATAAAGATTTGCACTACATCAGTGTTCCTTTTTTTTTTTAGGCCCAACTGTTCCTTCTTGCTCAGGGCCCAACTGTGGTAGCTCGGCAGAAGTGGGATTTGAACCCTGAACCTTCAGGTCCAGAGTCCAGTACCTTAACTGCTACACTACCACAGTCCTTGACCTAGACCTCTAACTCTAGAACAGTCTGAGAGCTTGTGAGAAGGATTTCATTAGATTTAAATCATGACTTCAAGGGTTAGGCACTGATACTGGACTGAAAACTCTGGCCCGCTGTTGGCATTTCAATTAATCTCAAGTGTCTGACAGAGAAAACGGTCATAGCTCTGGGCAAGGCAGCCAAGTTCCCCATCAAAGCTGGCAACCATTTCTATATGGACATTGGGACATTTAGGACAAAGTAGAAAGTTGATGAGGACGTGCTAGGTTAGGAGACGTCTATGAAAGAGTCATACATGGAGACGATCAGTAACACCAGTACTACTGCTAGGATTTTCATACTGTATTATGAACCTGCTAGCAGTGGCGGTAGCTAAGTTATCAGAGATTGGCACGTGATTTACGTTAGAAGCACAGTTTGACATTGCCTTCCCAATATGCTCGTGTGTCCTCAAGTTAATGCACGTAACACAGGTAACCAAAGCATCAAACAGACAAAAGGACAATCAATTCCACTGGCTTATTCGAAGCATTGTAACTCATCTTTAGGGCAGAATTACATAAGGAATACAAAATTCTTATGCCAACAAATGTTAAGAAAGAAAAAGAATGATGTTGCTGTCAACATCTGACTGGTCATTAATGAAAACCAAAATTTACTGCTCACCAAAATTACTTTCAAATGAATTCTCCCATAATGAAATATCCCCTAACTTCTGTGAGCAGTGTATTAAATAAATATGCAATCATTCCACAAGAGCGCACATGTGCGTGCAAATCTTCGCATTTTTCAGACAAGCAGCACAATCCAAGACCTCCTGCCACTATGGCGAAAGGAAGCCAGGTCAGAATGTGTCTGAGAGCGCGTTACTCTGTTCAGATCACATCCGCTCTCAAGACTTCGCCATGCAAACCTTAACATCCTCTCAAAGGAGCTCTTAAATTGAGCCTTCCCACAATTGACCAGCATTTCTGTGCTGTATGAATAAATGGCACAACATGGTCCAGCTACACTGGGAAGTGTTTTGTCCAAATCTTTTCTTTCAAGAAATAATCACCAGTGGAGTGTGCTTATCGGTACTGGGTTGCAAGTTTTCATGATTTCTAAAGGTTAATGGGAAAGAAAATAGTCTAGTGACAAGAATACAAAGCAGTAATAGAGAAGCTAGTGTGTCACATACTGAAAAATCATTCAGAAAGAAAGCACAAGTAGTAAGCGAATATGAGATATAAATAAAAATGGGAAAGTGATTGATCTTACCTAAAAGACTGATTCCACTTCTTTAGTAGAATCTCTCCATATTGATCTCTCATCTCAAGGACCATGTCAAAGAGCTGGTTCACTGGAAACCCGTAGCCCTGGGAAGAAAGAACAGCCAGAAAGAAAAGTATAATAGGAAAAATGCTTTCGTATCGGAGGCAACAAGTATGAACCTAAACACATTCTACCGTATATAATAACATGATTTCTGTAGTTCAGTTTCTAAAACCTGAGTGCTCGAGCCACACTCAAGCTGCTGTAAAATTGCAGATACACACATCCTCCAACTACTTCACAACCCCACAAACATGCGCACACCACAGATACTTTTTTGCGCGTGCAAACTCCTGTGGGGGGTCCTGACCATTAGAGAACAGAGCAAAGGTGGCTAATAAAGTATGTAGAGAAATATGGACTGTAATTGTTGAACTACAAAATACATATTAGAACTGAATATTATGGAATTATGTTCTAACAGGGTCCTATTCTCCTCAAAGATTCCTATAATTTACTTTCAAAAGTCTTAAAAAATCAGCTCGAGTTAGAAGCTAGATGCTGGCAGTGGCAACAGGAAGCATGTTCACATCACACATTGTGTTCTTTTCCGCTCTCTGTGGGACTGTGGTAGCCTAGCGGTTAAGGTACTGGACTCTGGACCAGAAGGTCAAGGTTTTAAATCCCGCCTCTGCCAAGTTGCCACATGAGCAAGGCCCTTAAGCCACCATTGCTTGGATTGTAAGACTGCATGAGTTGTAAGTCTACTCTGGATAGGGACGTCTGCTAAATGCTGGAAATGTATATATACCAAGGAGAATTAACCCACTAACCAGCAAAGTGTCCGCGAACAACACAATAAGGCTTTTCAGGTCCAGAATCAGGTCGGGGTCAGTGCAGTACGACTGTTATATGAAAGAGAATGTAAGAGTTTAAACGCCTTAGTTAGAGGCTCTACAAGTAGATAGCAAATAGCATTAAACTTGTCGTTTAGTAAAAAAAAAAAAAAAAATAGTTCTTTAACAACTGAAGCAGTGAAAAAAATACTGAACCATATAGATGTGATAAGGAGCTATAAAGACATACTGAGTGAGTACGTAGTGCTGCAATGGTCTTCGACAGAGCAAGTTCCCATAATTCCTCCACATAAGCTTTGTTCACCAGTCCATTTGTCGTATGGAGAATGTGATCCTCCACTACAAAGAATCTTACACAACGCAATAAAGGGTGAGACAACAAACACAGACACATCAGACACAATAAATACACGTAATCTGCGCCTGGCACTGATCTCCGCAAAACTTTCCAGAATCTTCGGCATGTCCCGTTCCAAATCCTTACTGAGAAAAACAGAGGATTGTGGGCAGAATGGGCAGCTCAACAGCACGTCCACATTTTTACAGACATCCTGTGTTGTCGGTGCCTGAGGAATGGTTTGTGCCACCATAACGCTTGCCGTAACCTCCTTTCCAGACATGCACCTTTCCAACATTCTATCCAAGCACTTGGAATAACGCCCATCTGCCACTCTGTATCCCCGAGCCTATAAATCTCACAGCCTGGCAGCTTTTGCCACAGCTCCGAGAATATCGTGAAAAAGGCAGTGCATTTCACTGAGGCAGAAATGTGGAATAAGTGGAGCTCGAGCGGAATACCACAATATTCATGCCATTTTTAATGAATCACTTTAAGCTCAGACATTTCAACCACGCCATGAATGATTTTCATTACATTTAATGATGCTAATTAAAATGCAGGGTAGTGATACTTACCCTACAATCTGATTGAAGTACCGCCTGTATCCATCTAGGGTTTCATGCTGCCATACACACCGTGGATAGAGGGGTAAAAGGAAAGGACATCAGTGAGAATCTGAGATAACATTTTTGAAAAACAGTACATCTCTGCTCAAAATTGCTTTGTTTTGCATAGAATTGTACCTACAACCCCAAAACAGAAAAGGCTGGGACAGCATGGACATTGCATATAAAAGAAATTTTTCATTGCAGACAGCACGAACCCAAAGTACCTCATGTTTTGTCTGGTCAACTTCATTTCATTTGTTAATAAACATCCATTCCTGCATTTTCAGGAAAAAAGGCTGGAATGATAAAGGATTTAAAACTTTGTAACGTCGCCATTAATTCTCACAAAACTTGAAAGGCATATTGGCACTGAGAACACCAAGCAATAAAGTGTTTCTGGAATTGGTCTGTTCTTTTACATGTAACAGCACAGGGTCGTTTAACAACTCTACACACATTCTCTATTGGGAACTGCAGAGTCATTCTTTAAGTCACACAGGCCAGTTCAGTACCTGTATACTATTCTCTGACATTTCTCCCCAAAACCATTGCCTTTGTCATGCGTGCAGCATGTGGTTTTGCATTGTCTTGCTGAAACATGCGTGGACGTCCCTGAAAAAGACAACTTCTTTGAAGAAGTATATGTATATCAGTATCATATGTATATTGCAATGTTTCTTTATACTTTAATGCTGCCATCCTGAAAGTGCAAAAGGCAATAAAAACAACCCAAAACCATGACAGACCCTGGCTTTTGGACTTGCTGATAAAAGTCTGGATGGTCTTTTCTGTCTGTTTGGAGCACACACATTCATTTCTTCAGAAGAAAAGAAGTGGAAAACTGATTAGTCTGATCATCATACATGTTTCCACCATGTGATGGTCCATCCCAAACGCACCCAAAGCCAGATATTACACATTTTCGCATTTGTTGCCCAAATGGAGAGACTCTGACTCTGATCTTTGTTCCTCAAAAACCCAGTCCTTCACAGATACTGCTTTTGTACCAAAATGTTTGTATGATTACATCACATCATTATTCAGTGTTCAGGCTTTTTTTTACCTCATTACTAGCCCTGAATTGTTCCATTCCAAATGTTTTGGAATGTGTTACAGGTCTAAAAGGGATGTTTATCTACAAAAAATAAATTGATAAGTTTGTTTATTAATTTGGTTTTACTTAATCCTGCTAACGGCATCAGTGGCCGTTTCAGCAAAACACACAAGGTTATATACTAGTCATATATACACACACTTATATATATATACACTCAAGCCAATGCCAAGTTAGAGTAATAAATTAACCTAGCACGTATGACTTTGGACTGTGGGAGGAAACTGGAGTTTGCACACAGACATGGGAAGCACATGCAGACTCCACACAGAAAGGACCCAGGCCACTCCATCCTGGCTACCCACCAAGCCATCGTGCCGCCCAAGCTGATCAATAAACATCTTAAATAGCTTGGGCTCATGCTGTCTATGATAAAATAGGTCAATGTAAATATAAGACTTACGTAGTCTGCATTTTCCATACTGTACCAACTTTTTCTGATTTGGAATTGTGTGTATTGTATTCTATGTGAGCTATGTGTTCTATATGCAGGTACATACTGTAAATTCAAAAGTACCTTAGAATTTTTAAGCTAGCATGTATATTAATCACCTGCTTAAACTAACTATGTCAATGACTGAACAGAAGAAAAAAATTAAGCCGTTGGCACACACTATCAGGCAAGGTCAAACAAAAATGTTTCCAGACCATTAAGGATCCATTAACTATTCATTTAGACTAATGGCACAAATGACATGCAGAGGTGGTGATATGGCTAACAAATCATAGCACGGTGAAAAAATAAAACGCTAAAATTACTAGCTTATGTCGATAGTAGGGACCTTTCCATGTTAATGGCATAACTGTGTACTGGTTACCCTGACATTTAACTGCAACAGTGCATGATGAATCTTAAACACAATGAATAACTTAGGGAAAGCTGCAAGTAAAGAAGGAACTAGTCTTTCCCAAGAACTGTACAAGAAACACACCTACTACTACTACTATTCTTTTTTTGAAGTGTCAATAATGCACGTTTTAAAATAAAAATATTACTTTGTAAAACAAAAACGTTGGGCCACTGCAAATAAAAAATAACTAGAAACAGAGGTTTAAAACTGTTCAACATACATTACATAACATTACTGTATCTTAAGTAACAGAGTGAAAATATTCTGTTTTTATTTCTGAAGAATAACAATTAAAAATGTGTATTTTTCTTACATAGAAATTTAAACAAAAAGACTCAAACTAAATTGGTTTGTGCGCTAAGAATGTCATATGTGCCTTTAATGACGATAAGCATTCAAAAACATGCAATGGAATTAGATGGCATAATAAACAACAATGCATAATCCAACTGGCAATGCGCATTAACATTTATATCATTTAGCAGATGCCCTTATCCAAAGCGGCTCACAATTCATACAGTCTTACAACCTAAGCAATTGTGGGTTAAGGGCCTTGGCTCAGGGACCCTTCTGTGGTAGCCTGGCAGTGGTGGGATTTGAACCCTGGACCTTTTGGTCCATAGCCCGGTACCTTAATCACTAGGATACCACAATATCAGATAGTTGCATCGCAATGCACTGTGTCTACTGCCGATACGTGCCAAGTATCTGTTTTTAATGTAATCTGGCCAAAAAACACAAAGGATAACACAAGATGGCTAGATAGTGACCAGATTCTGATGTGTGTGCAGAAGATGCAAAGAGCAATGTCAACAGAGGTAGGCTTAAATATTGTTTAAAAGGATGTCAACACTGACAACATTTTATTCAGATTCCAAAAGGAGAGCTAACGAAGTCAGAGCACTAACTGGTCAACAAAAGTGGCCACAACATTTAAAACTGCACTTGAAAAGCTGAAAAAGAAACCAGCATAATCCAGCTGAAATGCACAGCCAGTTAGTGGAACAGTGGCCTAACATCAACAGGAACTCTCTCTAGACACTGGTAGAATTCGTTCAAAAAGGATTACTGTAACCAAGAATTATGGATGAAATTAGACGTGATTATTTTCTTATCGGGGAGGCTTATTACATAATTGCACATATAACCCAAATTACTTTCACATCTGTCGGCTTAATTAGAAGGCGCTGCTGTTAGTGTAATGAGAAAGTGAAGGAGAGTGAAAGGCCATGACAGGCCAAAGCCATAAAACAAACAGACAAGACTATAATTAAAAGTGGAAGTGGAACGGCTTACCATGTTAGAATGCGGCTGCAACACTAGTCGAGCTTGCTTCCTCCTTTGCTTCCTGTAGTAGTTCTCAAACGTATCCCGGGCACCCTGGGTCAGAAAAACAAATCAGAAATGAAGCCTGAAGATTAAAAAGAGCATTTATGCTGGGACTAGAAATTGATTTCATACTTGTGGTTATATAAAAAAAATCTATTTTGTAAAGTGTAAAAAAAACAAAGCAACCTAAAAATGTGATTGCATTTAGATGGATTGATGTTTTTCTCTTGTAAGAATTAAAGAAAGTGACAGGGAACAAAGATTTCGATGTCAAGATCCGAATCAAACTCCAAATGGATGGGTTGCCAAGAATCATTTTCAAATCACAAAAGTGTTTGGATTGATTTCAACAAAATGGCTTGTCATTGTGAAATCAGCCTTTCCCAAAATGTTCAGACCTGACAGCATCCACTGCTCTTCATTCCAGCGCAGTCTCTTATCTGAGCAAGTGTCCACGTAGGAGCAAACAGGTCCCAACTTTGAAAATCAGCAGACCCCAACGGGGAGAGAATGAAAGAGAGAAGAAAGAAACCAGTGCTTTACGTGATAGGGTTATCACTTGCTTCTTGTCAGTTCCTCTGAGAAAACGTTTAATCGCCCAGCAAGGCCATGCTCCCTCTTTGACCCACAGATAACACGTGGTTTAAATACACAATGCACAGCCACACACAACTGTGTGTTCCTAGAGTCAAGCAGTTCCATACAAAAGAGGAGAGAAATAAAAGAGGGATAAATAGAGACAAGTTTCTCTTCTGAACCTCCAGGGATCAAGTTTTATTGTTTAGCAAGTCAGATATTCTGGCACAGATGAATAATAACCAACAAAGTAAACAACTACAGGGACAGCAAAAGGGTACACGGGAAGGATGTTCTAACCAACAATCAAACTGAGTTCTATTGAAAAACTCTAATAAATACGTACACGGCACACTGCAAATATTCCAAACACAATACAGCGACATGTCCCTCAGAGAGATTTGTCACTGCACATGACCCATAAGGGGCATGCACGTACTTGCTTAACTCTGACCTCCTCTGCCAACTCTCCCCTTCCACTTCCTGGCGAGAGGCAGGCCTGTTTCCTCCCTGATACAAACTTATGCATACTCGTGCACACACATGGGTACTCAGGAGCCCTGCACAATGCCACAGGTCACAGATAGGTGAAAAGAGCCTGAACTGGGCAAACAGAGCCTGGACACCATCCCGACTATTGAGAAGCTGAAAGCACTGAATAACTATTGGCCTTCCTGGTTATTAATAAGGCTTGCATATGGGGTTACGGAATCCAAATAGACTCACTCATCACAACACCCTTAAGCAAAGTTCTCAAACCCATAATAATAAATAAAGAAATAAACAAACATGCTCACTAAAAATTCTCATCTCTGTAACTTTCTCATGCGAATACAATGGATTCCACAATCACTGACGTAAATGCGGATCCCAAACGCTATAGATGTAAGCATACAATAAGCATATATACTGCTCACAAAAATTGAGATATTTCAAAATGAATATATTTTTGGGAGCAGTGTATAAAGTTGTACAACAGATCGTTCTGACCTCACAGTCTGACTGGCCGAGAAGGGATCTCACTGATATTCTGGACAAAAGTTAAGCTTTTCCTGATGTGTTGCCATGTAGTGGCAAGCTTTACGCACACAATCTGTGTCAAAACTAACGTCACTTGGTAGTGTTATAGAACTTTTTTGAAGCATAGTGTGTAAAGTCTGGGTAGGAAATTGTTAGCACTGCATAACAATAATTTGTATTGTAGATCTCATTTTTGACCAGTATTAAAGCATATTCACTTAAGGCTGTGCATTTTCATGAATAACACCACGACTGTGATTATCTATGGCACTCGCCATGGTTCATAGCAGTGATCAAATCACAACGGTAATGTTATTCGCAAGAACATTCTGTTACTTTACATTTACAGTATTTAGCAGACGCCCTTATCCAGAGCGACTTACAAAAATGCTTTAAGACATCAGTAACAATCTATTCCTAATAATCAGGAATCTAAACAAGAATACGCTACTGAAACTGAAAAGGTTGTGTGGTTGGTTGTTTGTTTGTTTTTTAGAGAAAGAGAAGGGGGGGGGTGTAGATGAGGTAAGTGCGAAATAAGTGGGTCTTCAAACGGCATTTGAAGTTCATTCCACCACTTAGAAGTCAAAACAGAGAAGAGTCTAGATGAATGCCTTCCTCGTACACCGAGAGACAGGGGGACCAGTTGAGCAGTGTTAGAGGATCAAAGTGTGCGAGGTGCGGTGCGGGGTGTGATAAGTGCTGAAAGGTAGGAGGGTGCAGGCCCATTTTTAGCTTTGTAAGCAAGCATCGGCATCTTAAATCTGATACGAGCGGCAACAGGGAGCCAGTGGAGAGAGGGGAGCAGTGGTGTAGTGGGTGTAAACTTGTGAACATTGAACATAAGTCTTGCAGTTAAATTCTGGATCAACTGTAAGGATCGGATAGTGGTCAGAGGAACCCCCGCTAAGAGAGAGTTACAGTAGTCCAGTCTTGAAATGACAAGGGACTGAACCAGAATCTGTGTTGCCTCTGTGGGAAAAAAAAATGGACGGATCCTTCTGATGTTGTAGAGAAGGAAACAATATGACCAAGAGACCTCAGCAAATGTTGGAAGAAAAGGACAATTGGTTGTCCACAGTCACTCCCAGGTTGGGTGCCACGACAGAGTGGGAGATCCTAGCCGTGAACAAGCCTTGAGAGAACAAGGTCCTGGAGGGGACAAGAGTCACATGAGAAGAGCACTACTTCTATCCTGCCAGGTTTTAGCTTAAGGTGGTGTTACTTAAATATACAATGCCTACAGAATACTATCAAACCTATTTAAAAGTCACTTACAGCCTGAAAAAACACAGCAAATGAAGACGATATTTTTTCAAAGTTTATTCACACAAGTAACAAACAAAAATGAAAGCATAAAATGAACTACAATAATGGTTTTAGAAAAGTGCTCAAACCCTTATTCAGTACATCATAGAACCACATAAAGAAACACGATTATAAACATCAGTCGGTTTGCACATATCTCTACCAGCTTGAAATACTTAAATTGGCAATTACTTGCCTGCTTGAGTTCAGTCAAACTTTGTGATGAGTTGCAGTCAGGGCTTTAACTTGGCCACTCAAGAACAACCATCCTCTTACCCCATCCTTCCTATCCTATCCTATACTCACTGTGTTTAGATTCACTTTTGTGCTAAAAGACAATCCACCTGCCCAAATTTAGCTGTCGAGCAGAAGAATACAGGTTTTCATCAAATACTTGTATGTACACACCCTAATTCCCCACTCAAGAAAAACGTTGGAATCTAAGCATATTTCTGGCTCTGTCACACAGCTGAGGGAAGGTATAATTCAGTGCTGGTGGTGCCACAGACTTTCCACCTCTTAACTCTCTCTTTGTATCCTTTTCCTAACTTGTGCTTTCCCAAAAAACACCTTTCTAACCACAGAAAATTCTTTGCCTTACCATGTCGTACTAGAAGATTGCTCTAGGAACTTATTCTGGAATCATTAAAACTATTGATGAATGATGTCAGTTTGTTTTGATTGGGATTTGAAATGTGATTGTTTCTACCTGAGCAACTTTATAACTATTTCCCAAAAGAGACCACATAAAGAATGTTTGGAAGTTATCAGTCTCTGTAAAATTAAAATCAAGGAGTTTTACTAATTTAATTATAATAAATGATCAGATCAGTTGTTCATAGAATTTTGATACAAGATATAACTATATAAAGTACTATATCATTTTTTATATATAACTGGAAAAAATATACAAAGTATAATGGTTTCTTTGGGCACTGCACATTTGTGTACTGTCTAGTCAATGATTTAAAATGAGAAATATGTTTTAAAATATTGTATAAGAATAAGTAGTCTAACTTCCAAACATGGCAGTAATACACCCCAGTCATTAATCAGCATGTGGTGGCATTTTCTTCATCTGTCTAAGCATGGACTGCTGCCCAAATTAGATTGTCAATTTAATTGACAATTGCTTTAAAGATAAACTGTACAGAGATCTGTAAAGAGATCCGTTGTGGTTATGGTATTTACGCATAGTTTAATACAAGTCATGTTTCAGCCACATCCGCTATTCACAAACAGGTGAATAACATTCGTCACACACCCATGCAAATTCCACAGGAAAATGCTGGCAGTAGAATTGCTAGAATTGTGCCGCAGAACTGTTTCAGTACAGTGACTCAACATACAGTCACATTATAGTCATATTGTAGGTCACCACCTTCCCAAGAAGTCAAACTCAACAATGAAATCCATCAAAATGTTTCTCTTCTGCAGCTGTACTGATCAACTTCAACATAAAAAATATGTTACATGACAAATAGTTACAAGTATGAGAACGGGACCACCAAATGATACAGATCATCAGACCTCAGTAGCAAAACTTACTATAGTCCATCTCTCTCAACTGTCTGAACTGGCACCATGTCTTTCACAATACAACTGGTCACAGCATTTATGTTATGTCACCTGTTGCTTTTCTTGCCACTTCTTTTGCAGAATTATTCTAACAAAGTTTGCCGAGTGTGTGTGTGTTTTTACCAGTACCTTGGCTGGTTGAAGCCTGGACAGTTGACTCCCTAAATTTGTAATAAAATGCTTATTCTGCATGGTGGTTAGTCCACAGTAGGGCTCTGGCAGTGCTCATCCCATTCCTCCTTGCACAAAGGAGCAGATACTAATCATGCTGATGGGTTTAAGACCTTCTATATCCTGGTCCAGCTTTTCTAGAGTAGCTGCCAGTCTCCCGGAATCTCTGTGCTAGATACACAGCAAACCTTCCGGCAATGGCACGTACTGATGTACCATACTGCAGGAGATGGATTGTGCAACACCAGTAAAAACCAGTAAAAAAAAAAAAAAAAATCAGCCAGAAAAGACAAAGACAGACAAAATTTCATTGGCCTCCACTTTCCCAAACCATTCCCGTTACGTGGGTCGTCTCATTGTTGCTCCTCCAGCGCATGTTAATTTCATTAACACCAAAGCAGCTGGAACTGATTAATAACACCCGCATCCCCATGCTACATTACTGACCAGACCAAAATCCCAGAAGTTTAATTGACTTGATGCTATACTCATTAATTCATACTGCATTGCATTCTGCAGGTCTCCTGAGTGTAAACTTTACGTTTGATATTTGAGTGAATGTCTTTTGCACCATTAATTTGAATGCCATGCCCATGCCAGGTGTTCCCCTTAATAAAACAGACCTGCTTCTAAATCAGGGTGGAGCAAGGTTCTTGAATGCGCCAAGACTGAGGATTCCACAAAATGTGTGCTGCCTGTGGTTCACTTCATCCTCACCAGGATCACACATGAAAACAGAACGACAGACTAGTCTCCGACACAGGAGGTCTCTGGTAGTCCATGAAGTCTGCCATTCATCAAAATCAGTGCATGACCTTGATCTACAATCTTGGCTGCAAGTGGTATCCCTGATGGCTCTTGGCTGGGTCAGATTCAGTGTTTCAAACAAAGGCCAAAAGGACATGAGAGTTTATTGTTTCTGGCTTAGTTTAAAAGAAACGGGTTGGCTCCCTTAAGAGAGCGATTCAGTCGAGAAATGAGAGTAAGAGAGAGAACAGAGAGGGAAATACCAAAAGGATAAATCAGCATGAGTAACATGGAACGGCAACAACAATGAGACATGAAAGACCCCACATTACAGAAGTTTTGTTCTATAACACCTCCCGCTGCTGCTCCTCTTCTTCTTGTCCTCCGCTGCCATCCTTTGTTTATCGCCATAGAACAGGTTTTGTCTTTCGCTTCTTATCCCCCGACTTGCATGAGCCACAATAAAAAGGTCTTGGTCTTATGAAAACCACCCTTGCTCCAAATCTCTTTCTAATTTTATCTACTTCAATTGTATAACCTTGAGGCTACATTAACTTTGTCTCTTTTTACGTTCCCTCATTCTACAGCTCTTTTTTCCTTAACCACAGTCTCTCTCTCGTGCTGCTCGGTTTTCCTATGATATTTTAGATTTTTCCCTGTCTCTTCTCAACAGACTTAAACCTACTACAGGCACTGTGGCCTCTGTACAGTTCTCCTGCCTCTCACACACACAGAAGAACACCATGGCCGGGTCACAACCTTACTGGCCCAGCTCATTTGGCCAGGGACCAATCCAGGAGTCAAAACAGACAGGGATGAGTTCTTTCCTTATTTTACATCGAAAAACATCTCTATTCTATATTTACACCGTATAGCATTTCTACATTTATATGCATACATCCTCCTTTACCTCAATATCACTGAATCTTTACTATACCACCATTGAGCATCACATGGTATTTCTCACCAATCACGGAAGTGTTTACACTAAAGTCAACTGCCACTTTAACATACAATAACTTCCTTTCTGTAAATGTACACTAAGATTCTGAGAATTAAAAGATGATGTTGATGCAGTATTGTGTGACAGTGTTAGGCCACCATTAAATTATATATATATATACACACCATTCATTTAGAAGTTGTCTGAAACACAGTTTGAAGAAGCTTAATCAGGAGGAATAGCAGCCCAGAAACCACTGTTTTTTGGATTAGGGTGAAAAGGCTAAGATACACTAAAACATCACACATTGAAATGAAGATCAGAGGAAGAGTATTTTTGCGTAACAAATCCAGGTTAAAATTATTTTTCAATTCTCAACAATATGGTATATATGGCCAATGTACCATTGCTAAAACTACACGTCTAATCTAAGTGTACACAGTACTGTACAGGTCCGAAATGTCGTGCTTAGGTAATTACCATGCACTCAAAATGGTCTGGAATCAACAATATAAAATCAGAAGAGAAAAGCAGCATTCCGATTTTGTTTACTGACCTCAGCACAGCATATCCTCACACCCTGCGTCTGTGTGTTTAATGTCACTAAACATGGGCACATGCCTACGGCTGGCCACATGTCCACATTTGTACCCGACCACTACTCTGACTCAACATTCCTTTATTTTTCCTCATTATCCATTTTGCTCATTGAAGTATCCAGAGCAACTCAGTACAAAAGCAATTGTACATATATACACCCCCCCCCCTCCCCCCCAATCCAAGCGGAATACTAAATCTTGACCAAACTGAGACATTCCGCTAGCTTAAATCCCTTTGCGCAGCAAAACAGATGCTTTTTATTAATTCAGTGGGTGTTGAAAAACACATGATTTGGTGTCTCTCACCCGAAAAATACTCACCCTTTTTTGCCATAAAAGAACAATAGTTTACGCCACGGATCATTGAAAATGGCGCGCTGTAGTTCTGAAGACGAGTTAGCAGTTGTTTAACGTTATGAAGCCAAACAAAGAAAAATTTACTGTTACTGGAGCCACAAAAAATCCATTGGCTCATTCTAGAACTTAAACTGTACAACAAGCATTACACGACAGATTTCTGTATGTCAGTACAGCCATTTCAATCACTCCTAACACCCCATCTTACAAACAATGAGCAACTGCATGGAGTTATTCCATAGTTTAGTTACGGAGTTATTTATTCTGCAATTACTGATTCATGTTTAACTCTTTATAACGCACTCTCAGTGCAACATCTGAGAGGCTCACCACATTTACACAAGCACGTGTCACCCAATATTCAGGTTCCAAAGTCTTAGGCTACCAACATTTTTGTTGTTATGCATATAACACACTGTGTACCTCCACCACAAGCAGCAAAAACAGCTTAAAAACTTGTTTCCATTGCTTTCCCCCCCCTTACATTATTTTAAATACTGCATAGAAATCATACAAATGCATTTATTTATAATGCTAGTTCTAACTTTTTTTCTGGTTGTTTTCCAATCAAGAATAATAAAGATGACAAATAATTGCATACATGAATAGATCAAATTAATTATACTACGCTAAAATAATGGTATAGCAAATCTAATGGTGACCTACGACTTTTGCTCAGTACTATATATTAAATGCTATAAACTAAAAACCATTTGCTCCTAGAAACTATTTGCTGGACGCTTTCTGCTTTTTCTACTTCACAGTGTGTCAGGGATGTGTCAGGGATGTGTCATTGCATCCTTTGCAAAACACTGACTTGCCAGTGACCTAACCGTAGAAGCTATTTTGCATGCAACATTTTCAAGTCAAGTGGTAAAACCACACATTTAGTCAGCAATGCCTAAAACAAAAAGGTAAGACCACTACCACACACAACAGGGAATGGGGTACAACCAACCCAAACTACGACTAATACATATTATATAATCAGTATATTATATGAACTGTGATTTCAATAGAGCTCAACTTTGAGGTTCAGTAATCAGGGCAAGCTGTTAGCCTGTATCGTCTTAAAGGTTAATTTACAAAACACTCTGAAATGCAACTGTTTGGAAAAGCACAAATAATCTTGTACACATTGTACAGAGGGATGCTTTTTGCACATAATTGACTGCACAAAAGTGACACACACACACACACACACACACACACACACACACACACACACACACACGGAGCGCATGTTCTAACTAAACAAATGGCAGGCCTGTGTATAGAAAAAAGGCTGAGAACAGCAACATAGGAACTTTGCTGCCCTAAATTTTGCAGCAAGTTCTTTTCCTATTTGTTTTAATTGGCAGCTTAGCATGTGCTGCTGAATTTCTGTATTTGGTTCTAAATTTATTTCATGCTCCTAGTTTTCTGAAAGCAGGAGCACACGTGTTCCCATGAAAAATGGTTACAGTCAAACCCTGCACAGAATAAAATAGATCAGTGAATAACTCCTTCGAATCCTATCCAACACTCTCCAGTGTTCCAGGCCAATATCGACCCCAATAGCAGTTCTCAGTTCTCGCAGTGAACTGCCGCATCCAGACTTGGCATTCAAGTAGCCATACGGTAGTGCTATTGTTTAAAATTTTCGCTGCGTAAATCTTCTGTGCAACGTTTAGGCAGAAGCAGTGGAGTTCAACAGGCGCAAAAGAACTTGGAGAGATGGAAACACGCACACAAAGAGGGTCCAATGCCTTGTATTTAAAGAAAGAAACAGCCAGAAGATCTTAGATTTAACGAAAACGGTTTGCGGCAACAGAACTACTAATAAATTTGGGTGACTAAGGTGCGCTCAAGGGGTGTGATCATCATTAACAGCTGCTCTAAGAGCAAGCAAAGGGGTTTCACTCTCCTAAAGCAAGTAAGGGTCTCCATTATGTTTGACTAAAAAATTGACAGCAAAGCAAGTAATAAATGAGCTCTACGGAGAATATATGTAGATAAATCTACACAAACAGCCACAGCAGTCCGTGGTAATGAAGGCCTGTGAAGCATTCGAAAAACTGCAATTCAGTGCAGTAACATTAGAGACGCGCAGCACGAATGTGGAGATGCATAGTAATAACAAAAATGGATGAATACGGTAAAGATCCATCCAATTTGTCAAGCCCTTATTCAACAAAGCTTCATACAGTCAGGGACTAAAATGCTTAGTTTGCAATCAAATTAAATATGCAAAAAGGAAAGGATATTTTACAGTCAGTCATAGTTCTTTTAATCACAGCCATGGTAACCCATCTGTTAGGGGTGAGAATATTTTACAGATGAAGATCAATGGACTGAGGAGAATGGAACATTCTGCAAAATAAGACACTAACTGAAACAAACGTCAGGCAAATATTACCACAGTCACATAGTCCATATGCTACCGTATTCTTAATATAAAGAGCTTTTTTTTAAACAAGAAAACTGTGTGTAAACTATACATAAATGCATCAAAAAATACCATTGAAACTGACTTGAAGTATCCCATCCACAAAGAATCCCTAATATCATCAGATACAAAGTCTAAACTGTTATACAGAAGCTAAAGCTTTTGCGGTTTATTGAAATTTACCATAACTATACACAATGCAGTAACCTACAGTTACAACACTGTGCAGGGAAAAGTCATAACACTAAAGAGGATGGCATGATGAACCTGAAACGTTTGTGTGACAGAAGCCAAAATGCTTTGATAGATAATATTGTGAATAATACGGAAGATCAGCCAGATGAATCTGTGAGCCAGTTCAAATACTGTAATTATAGATTAAATAGAATATACAGGTGTTGGCAGAGCAGGTTGCAAATGATGTTTTAAAAAAAAAAAAAAAAAAAAAAAAACGACTGTGTTCTCACTTGGATCCGTGCACAATAGGTGATTCATCAAGTAAATGCCTTTAATGCTATACAACTGAGTTTGGAGTGGTTTGTGCATGATACTGGCCACTCAAATCTGTGTTTTAAAAAGGGCATTGTGTACAGATCTAATCATATAAAGTTGCATGCAAAAAGCATGTCAACTTATTAAAATATTAATATTAAAACATTACACCAAGCCCACGACTGTGATCAATTAGCCTAATGCATGTCTTTGGTCTGTGGGAGGAAACCGAAGCACCTGGAGTAAACACATGTAGACACGAGGCAAACGTGCAAACTTCAACCGGACAGGATTGAACTGTGGCTGTGAGGCAACCGCATTAATAGTTACTGATATAAATAGTTTTCTTAGGTCCATAGGCCAAATATTTCCAGTAGAGGGAAATCTTAATTCTTCTGCATTCCAAGATATTTTGAACAATTGTATGCTCCCATCTTTGCGGGAACAGTTTGGGGAAGGCCCTGACTGTTCACCCGTTTGGTTGGATGAGTTTTGTGTAAAAGAACATGGCTGGCCCATACACAGCCTTGACCTCAACCCCATCGAACACCTTAGGGATGAGCCCTCACAAATGCCCTTCTGGCTGAACGGGGGAAAAGCCTCCCAAGAGAAGATCAAAGATTGGAAAGACCAGCCCAACTCTATATTAATGCCTTGGCCTTCCTTAGGTTTAATGTGTCTTAATACTTTGGTCCATTTATGCTTACAATCACAGTAATTAAAAATAAGAAAATAAAACGTAATAAAAGGAACACTTACCAGTGCACTGTAAATGTGCAGACAGCGATAAACAGGAGAAAAGTCCACCAACTCCTGTGCACCAGGCACCTACAGAACAAAGCAAGATAAAACTGATTTAGTAATAATCATATGCCCTACTTGCATGCCTCATTTTTGTATGAGCAGCAATTCATTTGATTTGTTTCTAGACAACAGGGAACAATAAACAAACAAAGAAGAACAATAACGAGCATGAGCCCAGAAGGTATAATGTTCAAATCCTACAACTGATAGTCTGACGCTGTTGTGTCTTTGAGCAAGACCGTTAACCCAGAAATACTTGGATTTTAAAGTTGTATCACTTGCTCTGGATATGATCCTCTGCTAAATAACTATATGTAATGTAATGTAATTTCTTTATGAAACACAGACACAGCAACACTGGATAGTTCTATTTGATTGGTTTGAAGTTTTTGGGATATATTTTTATATGCTGACAGTTCTTCACAAAATTAAGTTTGCACCACATTACAAGAGTGTTCTCCTTAGACAGAGAAGTTATTTTCCAGCACTTGACTATCACATGGCACTGCATATGGTGACAATATTCTAGTAGAGCAGTGAAATAGTGTCGTGTTATACAACATTCAACATTTCCTCTGCTTAACTTGCCTGGCAGTTCTTACACCAAAAAAACAAGCCAACCTTTTTAACACAAATATTTTGGTCACAAATCACAGAGCAATAAAGAACTATGTGATGGTGGAGGTTAACCGTTTTACAAACTGAAACGAGCAGTAAAAAGCAGCAAATGAGTACTATTATATTATGACCTTGTATTGTTTTGCCAACAAATTTCATCTACCTAAATCAGTGTTACATATTTAAAAATACAGTCGATTCCGGTTAAATGGGACCACATCGGGACGCAATGGTTTTGGTCCTAATAACCGGCTGGTCCGATTAAACGAACATGCCCTATGTTACAAGACGGGACGTGCTATAATTTAT